>JAHLGO010000001.1:5812621-5838861 GCA_020615895.1 Ceriops decandra
ATCTCATCAGTGTTAGCTAGCTTTGTGATGATGGACATGAAGTTACTTTCAAAAAGAGTCACTGTATAGTAAAGAGATTAAGAGATGGTGCTATTTTTACTAAGGGTGCAAGAACAAATGGAAACTTATACCAAGTTTTTAGAAGTAAAATCACATGCTACATGAGTACCAAATATGAGAACTTGTTGTGGCATAAGAGATTAGGACATCTTGGACAAAAGGTGTTGAACAAGTTGTCCAAAAATGAAGCTGTGAGAGATGTACCCAACTTGAGAAGAAAGAGAGATACAATTTTGCAACACGTGTCAAAAAGGAAGGATGGTGAATGCTCCCCATAAAAATGTGGAGATTCAAACAAAAAAGCCACTTAAGCTCATCCATTCAGACATTTGTGGGCCCATAAGACAAAGATCAACAAAGGGTGATAGGAACTTCATCTCCTTTATTGATGATTTTACAAAAATGACTTATATTATGTTTTTGAAACTTAACTCAGAGGCTCTCAATAATTTCAAGAGCTGCAGGAGACTGGTTGAAAATTAATTGGGGGGAAAAATTAAAAGGCTCAAGACAGACAATGGGATAGAATACACATGAGGTGAATTTGAAGATTATTTGGAGAAGCATAGAATAAAGCATGAATATGCTAATCCCTACACACCTTAACAAAATAGAGTGGCCAAAAGGAAGAATAGAAGTCGTGGAGATGGCAAGGACCATGTTGGCTAAGCATGGTACTTCACATGGCTACTAAAGAAAGGCTATCACCATTGCAACTCAAATTTAAAATAGTTGCTTGATGAGACCACATATAAAGAAGACACTTTTTGAGCTATGGTATGAAAAGAAGCCAAGTGTAAAACACTTTAAAGTGTTTGGAAGCCCATGCCTCTTTAAAGTCAAAGGTAAGCATCTTGACAAATTTGATGAGAAGGCTAATGAAGGCATATTCTTGTGGTATATACCAAATGGATGAGGCTATAGATGCTATAACAAAAGGTTGCTGAAAATGGTGGACACTTTGATGTTAAAGTGATTGAAGATGGTTCTACAATGCAATCACAACATGAGGAAGCTAAAGATGTTGTGTATGACAACTGAAAAGAGTCTGAAGGTGATGAATCTAAGGCCATTCAGCATGAGGAAGACGTTGATTCTTGAGTTACAAGTGATGAAGAAGAAGAATCAAGGCATTCCCAAACTTATAGTGCTGAGGACCATTTTAGGTTTCACATTGAGATGAGGGGTGAATCAATGTGAGATATGCACTTTTTACAAATCAATACAGATTTAACCTCTGTGGCTTGTTAGAGCCAATGATCCAATTTTTATCTTTCTCTTTTATGTGAGCACGACAGTATGAATATAAATCAATGCTCAAGCACTAAAGCACACAAGACAATTTTTACATGGTTCACCCACAATGTGTGAGCTATGTCTATGATGTGATTGGATCTCTCCTAAATCATACAATCCACTCTTGTTATTAAGGGATATAGTTTGGTTGTGGAAGGACCACTCTTTAACCACTTACAATGATCTTCTGATCACTCCAAGGGTATCCCACCCTGTTATTCAACAAATTATCAAGAGTTTATGGAAAAACCTTTCCTAGAGAATGATCTTTCAATGTATACAGACTGTTAGAGCAGAATATGGATCTTCCCCTTCCTTCATTGTCTCACCCATTACCGGTGATGTCTCACCCATTGCTGGTGGTGCCTCACCTGTTGCCTTGGTAGGATCTCTCCTTTGTTGCCAAGCAC
Source organism: Ceriops decandra (assembly GCA_020615895.1). NCBI lineage: Eukaryota > Viridiplantae > Streptophyta > Magnoliopsida > Malpighiales > Rhizophoraceae > Ceriops > Ceriops decandra. The sequence goes on from JAHLGO010000001.1 coordinate 5,814,388, forward strand.
ATTTTCTCCTTCGTTGCTGCAAGTTGCCGAACCAGCTACTACGCACGCTTTCTCCTCAACCGCCACAAGCTATTACACTTGCTGCCGATAAGTTTCCTCCTCTGTTGTTGCAAGCTACTGGACCTTTTGTTGGGCATGCTTTCTCCTTTTGCTACTATAAGTTGCAAGAACTGCTGCTATTGCTACCTGTATGCACTACTATTGTTGTTTGCACACATTGCTATTGCTGTCTGCATGTGCTGCTATCGCTATCCATATGTGCTATCGCTGCTGTCCACATGCACTAATGCAGTCCGTATAGGTTGTCGTGTCTATCCACGTGCGCTGTTAATGCTGTTTGCCTATTGTCCACACAAGCTGTGCCTACTATCCATGCTCCTGCTATCCACACACACTGCACCTACTGTCCTCATGCACTGTGCCTACTGTCAGCACTCTGCGCCTTTTGTCTGCACGCAATGTGTTCACTATCCGCACTCCTGCTGTCCACACAAGCTGCACCTATTGTCTGTGCACTACACATGCTGTCCATGCACGCTGTGCCTGTTATCTGTGCTCTCTGTACCGGCTATCCTCATGCACTGTGTTTGCTGTCCACATGCATTGTGTTTGCTGTCCGCGCTCATCATGCCCACTATTCACACAAGCTATGCTTGCTGTCCTTTACCTACTGTTTGCACAAGCTGTGCCTGCTGTCTGCACTCTCTACCTGCTGTCTGTACAAGTCGCTACTACTGTTCGTACATGCTGTTCCTGCTTTCAGTGCATGCTACTCCTGTAATCGGCTTGCACAATTGCTGTCGTCCATGTGCACTGGTACTGCTTTCTTACGCTATTGCTACTCTCCCAACGTGTTGCAATAGTTTTTCTCACACTACTGCTACTCTTTCCGTGCGTTGCAGCAAATTTCTCTTGCTGCTGCTACTCTCCACACAGGCTGAAGCAGTTTTCTCATGCTGCTACTGTAATCCCCGAGTGTTGCAACTATCTTCTCGCACCATTGCTGCTCTCTCTTCGTGCTGCAACTTTCTTCCTCTCCTTGGTTGGGTGCACTTTGCTTGGTGGCTGCCTCCTTTTGCCATTCACCTCTCTTTTTCCCTAGGTTTGCCGCTTGCCTCTCTTTTTGGCTGGCTCTCAATTTTTTGCAATATACACCCTTCTTGCAAGATGCATAAGGGTATTTATAGAGCCTTAAGATTAGGCCTAAACAATCATTAATGGTCATTGTTAATTCCCACATGTTGCCCTACAATCAATAGCCAAATTTGATTCCTAAAATTTAGGGTCAATGGTCAACATTGACTTTCTAAAATTTAAGGTCAATAGCTAATGGTCAATGGTTAATCTTGACCCCTAAAATGTAGGAGCACGGTCAACTTTGACTCCTCAATGTTGGGGTTGACCTGTTATTACTGGTTTCTCTTAATGACCTCAATACATCTCAACGGCATTCATAATATCAAATCAACACATATAATGGTATGAGATAGTGTTGACAATAAATCTAACATTATCCATAAAAAATAGGCTTAACACATAAAAGAGTTAGAGTTAAAGTTAAGGCTAAAAATATTATTGGCAGTAAAGAGGACTTTGTGCAAACTAAGAGAAGGCTAAAAGTTGGTGAACAATCCTCATTAATCTCCAAAGTGGAACCCAAGTTAGTAGAAGAAGCATTAAATGGGTATGTACTATGAATGAAGAGTTTGATGAAAAACATCATTGGAACTAAGTAAGTGTTTAGAAATAAGCTCAATGAAAAAGGTCAGGTGGTAAGAAACAAGGCAAGACTTGCCTACACAGGCAAAGAATTTAAAGAGACTTTTGCTCCTATTGCTAGACTTGAAGCAATTAGAATATTCATGGTCTATGTTGCTCAAAAAAACTACAAAGTCTATCAGATGGATGTGAAGTCTACATTTCTGAATGGAGAGCTTAAAGAAGAGGTATTTATCAAATAGCTTGATGGTTTTATACTTGATCATAATGGTTCAAGTGTGTGCAAATTGAACAAGGCTTTATACAACTTAAGGCAAGCTTTAAGAGCATGGTATTCCAAGCTGGATACATGCCTTAAAAATATGAAGTTCAAAAAAGGGAATATGGACAACAACTTGTACATAAAGGAAGATAACCAAGGCCAGCTAATTGTTGTGGTTTATGTTGATGACATAATCTTTATTGTAGAAAAGAAGGCCTAATACACTGCCTATGCTGAGCAAATAAAGAAGTTTGAGATGTCTATACTAGGTGAAATGAAATTCTTCTTAAGGTTACAAGTTTCGCAAAGTGAGGTTGGAATTTCTCTCCCAAGAAAAGTATGCTTGTGAGCTGTTAAAAAGGTTTGTGATGGAAAATTCTAAAGAAGTAAGCACTCCCATTACAATTGGAACAAAGTTAAGTAAGGATAAAGAAGGCAACATGGTTGATTAGAAGGAATATAGAAAGTTGACTAGAAGCTTATTATATTTGATAGCATTAAGGCCTGATTTTGTTTTTGCTGTAACACTTTGTGCCAGATTTTAAAGTAAGCCCAAGGAATCACATCTCATGGCTGCTAAGAGAATTCTAAGATATGTGAAAGGCACAAAAAGGTCTACTTTATGACAGAAGTGGACAACTTAATTTGTATAGGTATACAGATGCTGATTGGGCTAGAAATTGTGATGACAAAAGGTGAATGTTAGGTGGTGCATTTTATTTGGGTAGTAGATGTGTTTTATAGCATAGCAAGAAGCAAAATTTAGTAACTTTAAGTATTGTAGAGGTTGAATATGTGGCAATTACTTAGGCATGTACTTAACTACTATAGATGAAACAACATCTTGAAGATATGAAGGTGGATGTGTAGTTGCCATTGCTAACTGGTTGTGACAACCAAAGTGCCATCAATTTATTAAATAATCTTGTCCAACACTTAAGAACTAAACATATTGAAATCAAGTACCACTTTATTAAAGAAAAGTGGAGAAAAATAAAGTTAAGGCTGGAGTATATATGCCTACTGTGGAGCAAGTTTATTCACCAAACCTTTGTTAAGAGAGATATTCCAGAAGTTTATTGACCATTGACTATTGATCATTGACCCTGAATTTGAGGAAGTCAATATTGACCATTAACTCTAAATTTTAGGAATCAAATATGGTAGTTGTAAGGCAACCTTTAAGAATCAATACTGACCATTGATGTGTGTGTAACCCTAATCTAAAGGCTCTTTAAATACACTTATGCATCTTTTAAAGAAGGTGTGTGTTGTACAATTTTAAGAGAGAATGACAAAGAGAGGTTAAGTGACAATAGGTGTGCAGTTGGCCAAAGAGAGGTTGAGTGGCAAAGAGAGAGGTAGCCACTAAAGAAGAGAGTGACCGGCCAAAGCAAAGAAGGCAATCACTAAAGAAAGCAACAATCAGCCAAAGAATAGGTGACAGCAGCCACCAAAGAAAGAGGCAACCACACCAACTGAAGGAGGAGTTACAGCAACCAGTAGCCACACCAAAAGGAGAACAAAAAGGTAGCCTAACCAAAGGGAAAACAAGATGTAGCAGCTAGTAGCCACACCAAACTAGAGAAGAAGGTGTGTAGTAACCACACCAAAGAAAGAAAAAGGTAGCAACAAGCCAAACCAAAAGGAGAAGGAGTTATAGTAGCCACCCAAGGAAAACTGTAATTGCAGCAAGGAAACTAGTAAATTACAGCAAGGGCAAGGAGCTATACCAGTAGATTGCAATAGCAGCAAATCTCACAACACCAACAACACATCCTTCAACATTAGCAAGACATCTGTAACCTACAGGTGTCGGCAGACTAGCAACAATTGTAGATTGAAGTAGTAGTTACAGCAAGCTCCAGCAATAAGTGCAAGCAGACTAGTAACAATTACAAATTGCAGTAGCAACAAGTACAAGCAGCAATACTAGCAAGCACAAATAGCAATTGCAGCTTGCAAGCATAACCAACTACAATTACAACCAACAGCCTGTCTCAGCAGCAGGGCAGGAAGCACAACTAGCAGCAGGAGAAGAAAACTTGTTTTGGTAGTAGGCCTAACAACTTATAGCAGTAGAGGAGAAAACATGTTTGGTAGCAAATCTGATAAATTATAGTAGTAGAGGAGACAACCTGCTAGGGTAGTAGGTGAGACAACATTGGTAAGAAAGGAAGGAGAGGATCTGCATTCTGCACTAATAGCTTGTGCACATTAAATGATTCTTCCCAGGAAAGTGTTAGTCACAAACCTTTTGATAGACTTGTTGAAAAAGGGTGGGATACCCTTGGAGTGATCAGTGGATCATTGTAAATGGTTAAGGAGTAATCCTTCCATAAGTGGTTGAGGAGTGATCTTTCCACACTATAACTGTATCCCTTGATAACAAAAGTGGATTGTGTGATTTAGTCTTATCACATCATGGATGTGGCTCACATATTGGGGGTGAACTACGTAAAAATTGTCATGTGTTTTTGGATGCTTGCATTTGATTGATATCCATAAGGCCAGTTTCACATAAAGAAGAAAGATAACAATTGGATCATTGACTTTAACAAGTCATAGAAGATAATCCAAAAAGATTTATAAAAAGTAAGCATTTCACATTGATTTACCCCCTCCCCCTCTTAGTTTGAGACCTAAGAAGTTCCTCATTAGGGAAAAGAAAAAGAAAGAGAGTGAGAGGTCAAAGGAAAAGAGAGAAAGTGAGGTTGAGGGGATAAATTCAAACAAAAAGAGTGAGGCAAAGAGAAAAGTTAGAGACAAAAGTGTGCAAAAAGGAAAGAAAAGTAAGAAGGTAAATGTGTTTGCTAAGAAAAGTGAGGTTAAGAGTGCTATGATTGCTAGGCAGCAACTACTCTATTAAGCCCATCTTTGATGGTTAATGTTGGATTTGTTGTCAATAGTATCTTATAGATATATCCATTGGGAATCAATGCTAACTGTTGATGATAGGGCAACACTAAACTCAAGACTTATAAATATATCCATGCAGTTGTCAAAAGAGGTGAGTGCTGTAGAAACGTAATAGACAAAAAGAGTAGAATAATGAAGAGCAGCCACTAAAAAGAGAAAGCAATGGCAGAGGGAGAAAAGAGAAGGCATGCTACACAAAAAAAGGAAGGCATGCTGTTCAGAAAAAGAGGGCATGTTGTGTAAAAGAAGAAAAAAAGGGAGGGCATACTATCAAGAGGTTGTGTGTTTTGCAAAAAAATTAAAGAGAGAATGGTAAAAGAGATGCAAAAAATGTGAGCTGCAAAAAAGTGTGCAGAAAGCAACAATACATCAAGTTGGCTATACCAATAAGTGTAGTGCACCCAACAACCAAATAGTGAGAGCAATGCATGTAGACAAAAGCAATGCTTATGAACAGAAAATGCAGTGCGTGAGAATAGCAACAACGTATGTGGACAGCAGCAACATGCACACAAAGTAGTAGCTGCACATGTAAACATCATAGCAGCGCAATAAGTAGCAATAGCAATGCATGCAAGTAGCACCGATAGTGGTTGAAACAACACTAGCACCAAAGGAAGGAGAAGATCCATTTTCTGCACTAGCAGTCTATACATATTAAGTAATCATTCTCCAACAAAGGTTTCACTATAAACTCTTAATAAACTAACTAAATAAGGGTAGGATACCCTTGGAGTGATCAGGAGATTATTGTAAGTGGTTAAGGAGTAGTCCTTCCATAAGTAATTAAGGAGTGATCCTTCCACAACATTATTGTATCCTTTGATAACAATAATGGATTATATGATTTAGGAATGATTCTATCACAACATGGACATAGCATGACATAATGGTTACTGCTAGGTAACCATTAAATAATGAAGTTATCATGTCTTAGGTAGTCTAAATCCATCAAATAAAGTAGTTATTGCTTTTAATTAGGTTTCTTTAGCATGACATAATTATTCATTACTTGAAACTTGGGGTTGTCATCTAAGTCATTAATAATAAGGCTTATTGTTTCATTATGAGGAATTAATCACACAAAATGGTTAGGCTATTATCAGCAGCCATGCCCATATTGAACATGAATTTCATTATGATATACACATCAATACACCTTAGATAGTTTGAATCTATTGAATTATAGCAAAAAAAGGAGTCATTTGACTAGATTGTAATTTCATACATGATAAAAATGATTAATTGCTTGAAGGATAAGGTCATCACTTAATTTCTAGCTAATAAGACTTATCCTTTCATTTTATGTTCTAAGGAGTTATTTATACAAAGAAATCATGAAATATACATAAATGAATAAACTAATCATTGATGTCATGGTGAGATACATGTTTTTAAGCCATGGATAATCTAAATTCTTTTAAGTTTATCAAATAAAGGAGTTATTACTCTTTATTAGCTTTTTTTTGCCAAAAGAGAATCATTAATTGCTTCAAACTTGATATTGCCACTTGATTTCATGGTAATAAGACTCGTCATATAGTTGGAAGGAATTACTTATACAAATTGATTATGCAATTAACCATCATGTTTACACTGACTAATAATTTCATTAGAACATTAATGTCAATACAACTTGAGTAGTTACAGTCCATTGAATTCCATCCAACAAATAAGTCATTTATCTTGATTAGATTTTCATACATGGATAGAATGATTCAATGCTTGCAAGTTGACATTGTAACACTATTTCTAGCTAATAAGACTTATCCTTTTATTTCATGGCATCATTCACATAATGAAATCATAAAATTAATTTAAATGTCTTCATCAATCACTGATATCATTAGGAGATACACTTATTTTGTTTGAGGTAATCTAAATTCAATTAAAGTCTATTGAATAAAGAAGTTATTACTCTTAATTAGCTTTCTTTACCAGGAAAGGATGGTTTATTACTTGAAACATCAGATTATCACCCAACTAATTGGCAACAAAACTTTTCCTTTCCTTGTAAACAATCATCCATTGTAAATTACCATGTAATTAACTTCCATTATGACTTCCACTTCAATACACCATAAGGCTTATCACTTTCATTATAGGGAATCGTTAATAAAAAGGAATTATGAAATTAACTTAAATGGATGCATGAATCACTGATTTTATTACAAAATCCATAATATTATCATTTGGTTAGTCTGAATCAATCCATCAAATAAGAAGTTATTACTTTTGGTTAGCGTTCCTTATATGGAAAGAATCATTCATTGCTTGCAACTTGACACCATCATCTAATTTATTGGCAAAATGACTTTTCCTTTCATTGTAAGGAATTATTCAAACAAAATGATCATGTAATTAATATTCATATCTACATTGAACATTTGTTTCATTATTACATTCATGTCAATACTCATTAGGACATCTAAATCTATTGAATTTTATCTAACAAAGGAGTTAGTTAATGAATCTGTCTCCACCTATAAGCTAGTATTAGTTAGACCTTATCTCTCTTCCCCCATTTATTATAAGGAATCATTAACAAAGAGGAATCATGAAATTAACTTAAATGGATACATGAGTTAATGATTTTATTATAAAATACACAATATTATCATTTGGTTAGTCTAATTCAATTAAAGTCCATCAAATAAGAAGCTATTACTATTGGTTAGCTTTCCAAGGGAGCTGCAGTCGGCCACACCAAAGAAAGGCATAACAACAAAATCTAGCGAAAGGTATAGTAAAAACTAGCAACTGTAAAAGGTGAAGGAGAATTAGCAAGATCCAGCAGAAGGTGTAGCAAAAACTAACAACTGTAAAGTGCAATGGTAGAAGGAAACAATAATAGCACCAAAGGAAGAAGGAGAGAGCACTAGTAGCTAAGAAGAGAACTTGCCAAGGCAGAAGGAGGCAGCACCAATAGTAGAGGAGAAAACTTGCCAAGGTAAAAGAAGGTAGCACTGGTAGTTGAGAAGAGAACTTGCCAAGGTAAAAGGAGGTAGCACCAGTAGCAGAGGAGAAAAACTGCCAAGGTAAAAGGAGGAAGCACCAGCAGCTAAGAAGAGAACCTGCCAAGGTAGAAGAGGCAGCACTGGTAACAAAGGAGAAATTTCTGCCAAGGCAAAAGGAGGCAGCACTAGTAGTAAAGGAGAAAATCTACCAAGGTAGAAGGAGGTAACACAAGTAATTAAGAAGGAACCTGTAGAGATAGGAGAACCATGTAAAAATTGCCATGTGCTTTTAGGTGCTCGCGTTTGATCGATATTCGTATGATTGCTCTTACATAATGAAGAAAGATAAGAATTGGATCATTAACTCTAACAAGTCATAGAGGTTAATTTAGAAAGTATCTCACACTGATTCACCACCTCCCCCTCTTAATGTAAGACCTAAGAAGGTCCTCATCAAGTGGTATTAGAGCCTAGTTTCCTCTGTTGATCCATTTTTGCTAACTTTGATCTGAAGTTGTTTGTTGTTGTTATGAGTCTTTACATTTACTATTGGTTAATAACATGGATAGTGTGAATAGTGTTAACAATAAGCGCATTCCCACTTTTGACGGACCAAATTATCAGTTATGGAAGAATAGAATGCTTCCATATCTAATATCACTTCATCTAGACATTTTTTAATCTACTTTTAGTGGCTTCATCCCTATTATTGAAGGTGATACTCTATGAAGGAGAATTCACTGAAGTGATGGGGTGCAACACAACCAAACAAATTTGAAACAAATTGAAGAACATTTATAAAGGAGACGAGGTTGTGAAGGATGCCAAGCTAGAAATCTAGAAGAGCAGATTTGAAGACATAAAGATACAGAATGATGAATTTGTGGATGCCTTGTTCATAAAAGTCAATGAAATTGTGTGCTCCATTAGACGCTATGGAAAGGAGATCAATGATGCTACTATGGTAACCTTATTGGAAGCTTATAATAATAAGGTTTCCTCCATATAAGATAGTGATTTGGATAGGTTGCTCCTAGATGATATGCATAGCATATTGGTAGCTTATGAAATAAGAAGAGCCCCAATGAAGAAAGAAAAGAAGTCCAAGGTGGATAAAGAGCTAGCTTTCAAGGTAATGAAGAAATTAAATATTAAACACCAAGAAGAAGAATCTGATAGTAATTCTGAAGAAGAAAATAGTGATACTAAACTAGAGAAAGTCAAAAGGAAAGAACAAGGGAAAAGTACCCTTGAAGTGCTTCAGGTGTGGAGCAATTGGGCACTTTGTAATGGACTACCTAAAGAGAAGATAAGCAAATAAGGATGATGATGATGATGAGTCGGTCCTAAGGAGGAGGACAAAGCAATCCAGCTATTCTAAAGTTGGAAATTCAAGTGCCAAAAGCAATTCATATCTAAAAGTAGGAATCTTTTGAGTAAGTTGGATGAAGAAGATTCTAAAGAAGAAGTTGATGATAATTTTGATGATGAGGCTGCAAAGGATATGCTGGTCACTCAAGTAGATGATAATCAAGAATCTTTAAGTGATGAGGAATCAAAAGAAGAGGAAGAGGATGAGTTGGTTCAATAACTTAAGAATGAATTAAGAGCTTGTTTGCATAGGAAAAGGATGAGTTGGTTCTTTTCCCTTCTTACCAGTGTTTCCTCTCTTGCTGCTTTGGTAGGTTGCTTCACCTACTACCTTGGCAGGTTGCTTCACTTGTAGTCAGGGCATGTTTTCTCCTTTGCTATTACAGGCTACCGAACTTGTTGTCGAGGCATGTTTTCTCCTTTGCTGTTGCAAGCTGTTGGACCTGCTGTCATGACACATTTTCTCCTCTATTATTGCAAGCTACCAAACTTACGACCAGGGGATGTTTTCTCCTCTACTACTACAAGTTGCTGGACTTGTTGCGAAGGGATGTTTTCTCCTTTGCTACAGCAAGCTATCAAACTTGTTGTTGGGACATGTTTTCTCCTCTGCTAACATAAGCTACTAGACTTGTAGTTGGGCACATTTTCTCCTTTACTACTACAAGCTACCAAACTTGCTACTATGACATGTTTCCTCCTCTACTGCTACAAGTTGTTGGACTTGTTGCTAGTTGTGCTTGCAATTGCTGGTTGTGCTTGCTGCAATTTGCTAGTTGCGATTCTGCATATTACTATTGCTACTGATTATGCTACACTTGCTGCATGTGCTGGTTGTGCCTGGACTTGCTACTATTGCTACCTATTGCAATTTGCTAAATGTGTTGTTGCAGGTTATGCTATTACTGGTCATGCTTGCTTGCTATTGGTTTCTCCTTGGTTTGCTACCTACCCTTATTTCTATTGTTTGTTGTTGGTTGTGCCTACAAGCTATTAGTTTCCCCTTGGTTTATTGCCTAGTCTTATGGCTATTGCTTACTGGTAGTGCAACAATTGTTGCTGCCAGTTATGCTTACTATTGCACTTATTGGTATTGCTATTATTGCTTACTACTGGTGCTCTAGTTATGCTTACTACTGCACTTATTGGTATTGCTATTATTGCTTACTACTGGTGCTACAATTGCTGTTGGTGTTATGGATTGCTACTGGTGTTACAAGTTGCTACTAGCATTATGTAGGATGTGCTACTGGTGTTACAAGTTGCTACTAGCATTATGTAAGATGTGCTACTGGTGTTACAAGTTGCTACTAGCATTATGTAGGATGTGCTACTGGTGTTACAAGTTGCTACAGGTTGCTAGTTTCTTTACTGTAATTACAGGATTCCATAGATAGCTGTTGCAACTCTTTCTCCCTTTGGTTTGGCTAGCTATTTCTGTCTTATTTCTTTGGTGTGGCTATTGCACACCTTTTTTTTGGTTTAGGGTAGCTACTGCATGCCATCTCCTCTAGTTTGGTGTGGCTACTACATGTCTTTCATTCCTTGGTATGGTTGTTTCACGTTTTTCTCTCCTTGGTGTTGTACCTCTCATGGCTGACTACGCATCTCCTTGGTTACAACTCTCTTACCTGGCTGCTACTACACCCTCCTTGGCCAACTGCTCTCTTATTGGTGTCTGCCTTCTTTGCCTTGGCTGATCACTCTCGTTTGGGTGGCTACCTCTTTTTTTGTCATTCACCTCTCATTGTGGCTGCCTTTAGGTTAGTTGTTCTCTCTTAAAATTTCTGCAGCACACACACTTGTCTTGCAAGGTGCATAAGGTTATTTATAAAGCCTAAAGATTAGGGTTGCATACTCATCAATGGTTAGTATTGATTCCCAAAGGTTACCCAACAATCAATAGCCAGATTTGATTCCTAAAATTTAAGGTCAATGGTCAAGGGTCAACTATTAGCTTTAACCCCTAAAATTTAGGCTTAACGGTCAACATTGATTTATTGACTTCAAGGTTGACCTACCATCACTAGTTTTGCCTAACTTTTATGCATCTCAAACACATTTAAAACATCAAATCAACATAAACAACAATGTGAAATGTTATTGACGACAAATTCAATTATTAAGCCCATCTTTGATGGCTAATGTTGGATTTGTTGTCAACCCTATCTCACATGATTATATATGTTGATTTGATGTTATAAATGCTATTGAGATGTAGTGAGGTCATTGGAAAAAACTGGTGATGACAAGTCAACCCTAACATTAAGGAGTCAATGTTGACCATGACTTTAAATTTTAGGGGTCAAGATTGATCATTGACCATTGACCAATTACCCTAAATTTTTGGAAGATAATGTTGATTATTAACCCTAAATTTTAGGACTTAAATTTAGCCATTAATTTTAGGGCAACATGTGGGAATTAGTAATAACTGTTGATGATCATATAACCCTAATCTCACCCTATATGTCTTGCAAGAAGAGGGTGTGCTATAGAATTTTTGAAAGAACAAAACTTAATTGTAGCAATTGACCAAGAGGGAGAAAGAGACAACAAGGCAGTTGGCTATGAGGGAGAGAGAGACAATAAAGCAGCCAGCCACCACACCAACAAACTTGAAGCAATTAGCCATTCTCACTAGCACCTGTGACTATTGGCCCTCACCAAGTTATAGCAACCTGTGGATCCAACAACAAAGGGAGATAAACTAGAAGGTGGTGCATCAACCTATGAATCTAGGAGCTAAGGAAGACAAACTAGAAGGTGGTGTAGCAACCTATGAATCCAGCAACCAAAGGAGACAAACCAGAGGGTGGTGTAGCAACCTATAAATCCAACAGCCAAAGGAGACAAACCAAAAGGTGATGCAGCAACTTATGTATTTGGTATCAAGGGAAGACAAACAAGGAGGCAGTAGCTTCACCAATAAACTAGCGGCCTACACCAGCAAACCAAGAGGCAACAGCTTGCGTTAGCAAACCAGGAGGTGCTTGCACTAGCAAACTAGGTGGTAAAAGGTCCAACAAGAGGTGATGTAGTAGTAGGAGGTGTTCTGCAATAGCAAACAAGGAGACAGCAATAGTAGGAGGTGTCCTACACTAGCAAACAATGAAGCAGCCTCCTAAAGATTGCAGTAGTAGGTCCAAGAACGAAGCATTCACCTACAGATTGCAACAACAGGTCCAGGAACAAAGCAGCCACCTATAGATTGTAGTAGTAAGTTTAGGCATCAAGAAGTAAACCACTAGCTACAACATCATTTGGGAGTCATTAGCCACCTGTAGAAAGTGCAGTAGCTGGTTTGAAAAGCATCTAACAAAGCAGGAGGCCTTCTAGCAAACCAACATCACCCGAGGAGGCTTCCTAGCAACAACAGCACTTCTAGGAGGCTTCCTAGTAATGACAACACGTTTAGGAGGCTTCTTAGTAGTGGCAACACATCTAGAAGGGACTACCAACACTAGTAGTAAGTGCGGGAGATGATATTAGCAAGTGCAGCGCATCCAACAGCCAATTCAATCGCAGCAACATGCACAAATAGCAGCAGTGTACGTGGAAAATAGGGGCAGCGCATGCAGATAGAAGCAACAATGCGCACAGATAGTAGGAGCAACGCATGTGGATGGTAGGAGTTAAATGTGCAGACAACAACAACAGTGTGAACAAACAACAGTAGCATGTGTGAACAACAGCAGCTTGTGTAGACTGTAGGAGCCGAGTGTGCAAATAGCAGTAACAATGCGAATGAACAGCAGTAATGTGTGTCAAGAACAGCTGCAATGTGTATGGACAACAAAGGCACATGTGAACAATAGGAGCAGTGGATGCAAATAGTAGCAGTGCATGCAGACAATAGCAACACACACAAGCAGCAGGAGCTACATGTGCAAATAGCAGCAGCGGTGCGAGTAGACAGCAGCAGTGTGCTTGGACAGTAGCAATAGCACGTGCAGACAGCAATAGCATCCTGAACAAACAGTAGCAATGTGTGTGAACAACAGCTATAGCACATGTGGACAGCAACAGCAGCACATGTAGACAGCAATAATAGCACATGTTAGTAGCATTGGTAGTGGGTGAGACAACACTGACAACAAAGGAAGGAGAAGATCTATATTCTGCACTAGCAGTATGTATATATTGAGTGATCGTTCTCCAGGAAATTTTTCACTAGAAACTCTTGATAAACTTGTTGAAAAATGGTGGGATACCCTTGGAGTAATCGGGAGATCAACTTCTTGATCGGTAGATCATTGTAAGTGGTTAAGGAATAGTCCTTCCACAAGTGGTTAAGGAGTGATCCTTCCACAACATTGTTGTATCCCTTGATAACAAGAGTCAATTGTGTGATTTAGGAGTGATCCTATCACACCGTGGACGCAGCTCACACATTGTGGTTGAACAACATAAAAATTGTCATATATGGTTGGGTTTTTATGCATTGATTTATATTCATACGGTCACTCTCACATAAAGGAGAAAAATAAAAATTGGATCATCAACTCTTACAAGTCACAGAGGTTAAATTCAAATCAATTTGTAAAAGGAAAATACCTCACATTGATTTAGCTCCCTTCTTAGTGTGAGACCTAAAAAGGTCCTCATCAAGTGATATCAAAGCTCAATTCCTCTATTGATCTAATTTTTTTGCTTTGAAGTGATGTTGTGGATTACTGTATGAGGTTTTATCTCTACTGCTACTAGAGATCATGGATAGCATGAATAAATAGTAAGAGCATCCCTAAGTTTGATGGACAGAATTATTAGTTATAGAAGAATAGAATGCTCCCATATCTAATGTCCCTTGGTCTTGATGTGTTTGATTCAGCTATTAGTGGCTTTATCCCTATTGCTGAAGGTGACCCTATGACAAGAAGAACTTGGAATGTGATGGAAAGGCGAGAAATACTGACTTTGCAAGGCAAGCTTTACAAGGCCAAGTCCAAGCTATAAAAGCATGAAGAAAGCTTTATGCAGGCCATGGAAGTGAAAGGAGGGTCATCATTAGTAAATGCCATCAAGGAGGATTCTACCAAAAAGTTGGATGAGTGTCTAAGCAATCAAAGACCTAATTTCATAGGAAAGAAAGGACTTGGACACATTGATAAGCCGAATGAGAAGGTAAAAGAAAAGAAGAAAATTGTGTTTTATACCTGAAAGTAAGCACAATGATATGATGGAAAAGTGCAACCAACCCAATTTAAAATGGATTAGGAAAGATATGGTGGAGACTCCCATCGAAAGGAGATAAGTTGTCAAGGATCATAAGAAGGCTACCACACCAGTTGCTAAAGAAAGAAAACATGAACTTGGTAAAAGAAGTAAATCTAGGTTCGTAGGTTTTTGTTGAAGCTATGGTGGGCATAAGGCTAATGCTTATTGGTATGCTAAACCTATAATAAAGAGGAGTGTGAAGCAAGAGTTTAGGGGGATACTCTATCAAGATAGGAGGCAGTTTCAGGTGGAAAGAGGTCATATTCCACTAAGAAACAAGTTTAATTTACAGGGAATGTTCTATGGAAGATGTGAAAGGGTTGGACACGCTGTTGAGGATTGCTTGACATTGCTGGTCTGTCAAAGATTGCAAAGGAGAACATGCCAATCATTGTTGCCTAGTTAAGGAATGCAAAGGAGAACACCTACACATGCTCCCACATTCAGCCAAAGAAGAAGAAGAGGAAGAGAAACATCTATGGTTGTCGAAGTAGCCTTAAAAGGTTTCAAGAAAGAAAAGCTATGGATCTTGGAAAGTGGTTGTTCTTCACACATGGCAAAAGACTCCAAGATGTTGAAGGGAGTAGGAAAATATGATGGAGGGTCAAACAAATTTGTTAATAATGGTGCCTTAAAGATTCAAGGTATCGGTGCTACAGAAATTGGTGCAGAAAAACTGAAATCAAAGAAAGTGCATTATGTTAAAGGGTTAAAACACAATCTCATCAGTGTTAGCTAGCTTTGTGATGATGGATATAAAGTTACTTTCAATAAGAGTGGCTGTACAGTAAAGAGATTAAAGGATGATACTGTACTTACTAAAAGAGACAAAACAAATGGAAACTTATACGAAGTTTTTAGAAGTAAGAACACATGTTATATAAGTACCAAAGATGAGAATTTGTTATGGCATAGGAAATTGGAACATCTTGGAAAAAAGTGGCTAAACTTAAGTATTCAACCATCCCTTAGATGTTAATGTATACTTCCAACCCCTCTCCTCTTCCCTCTTTTATTATTCTTTGGATTTATTGTCAAAGGGGGAGATATTTTACATAAATCCAAAGAGAGTATAAATTGATTAGAAAGGGGAGTAGCTTAATGAATAAAGGGGGAGAACTTGTCAAGGGGAAGAAGCAGAATGGGGGAGTTAAAGATTGTTCCCAGTTAAAGTAGATGCATGTTTCATGAGGAGTTGTGAATGACAATGTGTAATGCAAGGGGAGTTGTAAATGTTAATGATTGTTATATTTGTATTGTTGGATTTAATTTGTTGCCAACAAATCCAATGGGGAGACTATTAAGCCTATCTTTGATGACTAATGTTAAATTTGTTGTTAACCCCATCTCATATAGGTCATTAGGAAAAACTGGTGATGATAAGTCAACCAAAACATTGAGGAGTCAATATTGACCATGACCTTAAATTTTAGGGATCAAGATTGACCATTGACCCTCGACCATTGATCCAAAATTTTAAGATGTCAATGTTGATCATTTAGGACTCAAATATGGTTGTTAATTTTAAGGCAACATGTGGGAATTAATAATGACTATTGATGATTATGTAGCCCTAATTTCAAGGTTCTATAAATACCCCTCTACGTCTTGTAAGAAGGGGGTGTGTTGCAGTATTTTTTAAGAGAACAAAACCTAATTGCAGCAACTAACCAAGAGAAGGAGAGAGACAGTAAGGTCATCATCCAAGTGAAAGAGAGAGGTAGTAAAGCAGTCGGCCACCACACCAACAAACTTGAAGCAATCGGCCATCCTTAATAGCACTTGCAGCAGCTAAATCTCACCAAGTTACAGCAACCTATGGATCCAGCAGCAAAAGTAGACAAAGCAAAAGGTACTACATCAACCTGTGAATCTAGCAACCGAGGAAGACAAGCCAAAAGGTGGTACAGCAACCTATGAATCCAGTAGACAAGGGAGACAAACCAAAGGTGGTGTAGCAACTTATGAATCTGACATCAAAGGAAGATAAACAAAGAGGCAACTGCTTCACTAGTAAGCTAGCAGCTTGCACCAGCAAACCAGGAGGTAGTAGCCGGTACTAGCAAACTAAGAGGTGCCTACACCAACAAACAGGGAGGCAGTAGGTTCAACAAGAGGTGGTGCAGTAAAAGGAGGTGTTCTGTAACAGTAAACAAGGAGACAGCAGTAGTAAGAGGTGTCCTGCACCAGCAAACAACGAAGCAACCTCTTATAGATTGTAGTAACAGGTCTAGGAATTAAGTAGTCACATACATATTGCAACAATAGAATGAAGCATCCACTTGCAGATTATAGCAACAGGTTTAGGAACGAAGTAGCTACCTACAAATTGCAACAGCAGGTCTAGGCATCAAGAAGCAAACCACCAGTTGTAGCAGCATCATTCAGGAGTCAATAGCCATTTGCAAAAAGTGCAGCAGTAGGTCATGCAGCAATAAGTCCAAGAAGCAACTAGCAAACAAGCGACATTTTAAGAGGTTATACCAGCACCAGAAGCACCTTATGAGGCTTCCTAGCAATAGTAGTACTTCTAAGAGGCTTCCTAGTAGTAGTAACACATCTAGGAGGTACTAGCAACAAGCGAAAGAGATGATACTAGTAAGTGTAGTGCGTCTAGTAGCCAATTCAATAGCAGCAGTGCACATGGACAGCAGCAATGCGCACAAACAATAAGAGCAGTGCATGCAAACAAAAGCAGCATTGTGGGCATATAGCAAGAGCAATGCTTGTGAACAAAAGCAGCAGTAGCCATGGATAGCAACAACGCATGTGAATAGTAGGAGTAGTGTGTGCAGATAGTAGCAGTAGCGTGAACAAATAGCAGTAGCATATGTGAACAATAGTTGCAGTGTGTGTAGATAGCAACAGTAGCGCCTATAGACAGCTATAGCAACACCTATAAGTGGTAGTGGGTGAGACAACATTGGTAGCAAAGGAAGGAGAAGATCCATATTCTGCACTAGCAGTCTATACATATTGAGTGATCATTTTCCAAAAATGTTTTCACTATAAACTCTTGATAAACTTACTAAAAAGGGTGGGATACCCTTGAAGTGATTGAGAGATTGTTGCAAATGGTTAAGGAGCAGTCCTTCTACAAGTGGTTAAGGAGTGATCCTTCCACAACATTATTGTATCCCTTAATAACAAGAGTTGATTATGTGATTTAGGAGTGATTCTATCACACTATGGACGTAGCTCACACATTGTGGGTGAACCATGTAAAAAATTTTCATGTGTGCTTGGGTGCTTGCACATTGACTTATATTCATATGATCATTCTCACATAAAGGAGAAATAAAAATTAGATCATTGGTTCTAACAAGTCACAGAGGTTAAATTCAGATCGATTTGGAAAAAGCATATATCTCACATTGATTTAACCCCTCTCTTAGTGTGAGACATATAAAGGTCCTCATCATCAACATTAGCCATCAAAGATGGGATCAACAACTGTTATTGTTACATGCCCTTACTGCTATTACCGACTACCTTTGGTGCTATTACTGGTTGTGATTGCTGCTGTAATTGCTGGTTATGCTTCACCTATTGCTAGTTGCTACAAGCTGCTCGATAAGTTACAAACTATTCGTTTTGCTGTAAGATCCCTCTTTGGTGGCTACAGAACGTCCTTCTCTCCTTAGGGTTGCTATTGCATGTTTTTCTCTCATTGGTGTGGCTGTTACATGTTCTTCTCTCCTTAGGGTGGCTATTGCACATTTTTCTCTCCTTAGTGTGGCTACTGTAGGTCTCCTCTAGTTTGGTATGGTTGCTACAACTTCTTCCTTGATTGGTTTGGTTAGCTGCTGCCTTCTTCTTTCTTTGTTGTGGCTACTAGCTATTGCAACTCCTCCTTTGGTTGGTGTGGCTACCTCCTTTAATGGCTATTGTCACCTCTTGGCTGGTTATACCTCTCCTTAGTGCTGCACCTCTCTTGGCTGACTACACCTCTCCTTGGTGGTTGCCTCCTTTGCCTTGGTTGGTCACTCTCTCTTTATGTTCACTCTCAATTTTTTATAGCACATATACGATTCTCTCTTTATAGCCCTTAAGAACAACTATATGAGATGTTGTTGACAACAAATCCAACATTAGCCATCAAAGATGGGATTAATAATCTCCCCCTTTGGATTTGTTGGCAACACATTAAATCCAACATTTAGCAATGCACATATAACAACCTTTGACATTCACAACTCCCTCTGAAACATACATTTGCCTTAACTAGGAACAATAACCTTTAACTCCCCTTTTTTTCTACTTCTCCCCTTTGACAGTTCCTCCCCTTTTATTTATCAAGCTACTCCCCTTTTTAATCAATATATACTCTTTTTGGATTTATGCAAAATATCTCCCCATTTGACAATAATTTCATTAAATAATAGAAGAGGGAAGGGGAGAGGGTTAGAGGCATACCTCAACCTCTAGGGGGTGGCTGAATACATAAGTTTAGCCCTTTTTGTCCAAGATGTCCCAAACTTTTATGCCATAACAAATTCTCATCTTTGGTACTCATGTAGCATGTGTTTTTGCTTATGGAAAGTTGATATAAGTTTCCATTTGTTCTTTCTCCTTTAGTAAGAACAGCACCATCACTTAATCACTTTACTGTGGAACTACTCTTTTTGAAAGTAACTTCATGTCCATTATCATAAAGCTGACTAACATTGATGAGATTGTGTTTTAGTCCTTCAACATAAAGCACTTTCTTTGATTTCAGCTTTTCTACATCAATTTTAGTAGCACCAACATCTTTGATCTTTAAGGCAACATCATTTCCAAATCTAATTGCCCCTCTATCATATTTTGCTACTCCCTTCAATATCTTAGAGTCTTTTGTCATTTGTAAAGAACAACCATTATCTAGGATCCATAACTTTTCATTCTTGGAAGCTTTTAAGGCTACTTCCACAACCATAGTCATTTCTCTTCCTCTTTTTCTTCTTTGGCCAAATGTGGAAGCATGTGTAGGTGTTCTCCTTTGCACTCTTTGACTAGGCAGCAATGTCAAGCAATCCTCAATAGTATGTCTAGCCTTTTTGCATCTTCTATAGATTTCTCCCAGCAAATCAAATCTGTCTCTCAGTAGAATATGACTTCTTTTCACTTAAGACTATCTCCTTTCTTGATAGAGTCTCCCCCTAGACTCTTGCCTCACATTCCTCCTCATTATGGGCCCATTACTCTAGCGCACATTAGCCTTGTGCCTATACTTACCACAACTCTAGCAAAATCCTTTAAATCTGGATTTTCTTCTTTCACCAAGTTCATATCTCCTTTCTTCAGTAACTGTTGTGGCATCTTTCTCTCTATCTTTGACAACTTATCTCCTTTGGATGGGAGTCTTCACCACATTTTTACTAACCCATTTTAACTTGGGTTAATTTCTCTTTTCTATCACATCATTATGCTTGCTTTCCAGTACAAACACAATTTTCTTCTTCTCTACTACCTTCCCATTTGGCTTTTCAATATAGCCAAGGTCTTTCTTTCCCATGGAATAAGGTCTTTATTTGCTTAGACACTCATCCAATTTTTTTGTAGTATCTTCCTTGATGGCATTTGCTAAAGCCAACTTTTCTCTGACTTCTAAGGCCTGCATAAAGATTTCTTCATGCTTATTCTATTGGGACTCAGACTTATAGATCTTGGCTTACAAAATCTTGCTTTTATGCAATCACCTTAGCACCAAGATCTTCATGTATCTTGCCTTGCTTTGCCTTAAGTACAATCAACTCCTTAATTCTCTTCAAGTACTCCTTCTTTTTTGTTTCAAACTCCTTTTCTTTTACCTAGATATCAGATTCATAAACAGCAGAATTTTCATACAGCTTCTTGGGATGTTTTACCTCTTTTTTTAGCTTGTTATTTTTTGCAAATAAGCTCTCAATTCATTTTCAAGTTGCTACACTAACTCGTCCAATTCCTTTTTAGTTGATTCCTCATCACTTGAAAATTCTTGTTCAACATCTCCTTGAGTAACTAGCACCTTTTTTACAACATCATCATTAACTTCTTTTTCATAATCTTCTTCATCCAACTTGTATAAATTATTTCTTCTTTTAAATCTAAAGAATTGCTTTTTCCCTTTGGTACTTGAATTTCTAGTTTTAAAGTAGTTGGATTGCTTTGTTCTCCACCTCCTCCTCCTCCTCCTCATCATCATCATCACTATTTGCTTCTTTTCTCTTTGGGCAGTCCACAACAAAGTGCCTTATGTCTCTATAGTTAAAGCACTTCAAGGGTAATTTTCCCTTGTATTTCTCTTTTCCTTTCCTCATATTTTTAATGATGTATGTCACGACTTCATCCAATTTAGTATCGCCATCTTTTTCTTCAAAGTTGCTGTCAATAAGGTTCTAAGTATCTTCCTTACCATAATAGCATCATTGATCTCCTCTCCATAACCTATAATGGAGCACACAATTTCATTGACTTTTTGTGAAAAAGGCATCCACAAATTCATCATTTTGCATCTTTATGTCTTTAAATCTATTGATAAGGACCTTCTTAGGTCTCATACTAAGAGGGAGAAGGGGTGAATTAGTGTGAGATACTTGTTTTTTATACATTTTTTTGGATTTAAACTCTATGACTTATTAAAGCCAATGATCCATTTTTTTTTATCTTTTTTCTTTATATGAGAGCAATCATGCAAATATCAATCAAACATAAGCACTCAAGAACACACAACAATGTTTACGTAATTCACCCACAATGTGTGAGATATATCTATGGTGTGATAGCATCACTCTTAAATTACACAATTTACATTTGTTATCAAAGGACACAATTATAGTGTCTAATGATCACTCCTTAACCACTTACAATGATTTCCCGATCACTATAAGAGTTGATCTCCTGATCACTCCAAGGATCTCCTACCTTTTTTCAAGAACCTCCTTTTACAAGTTCTCACTTCTCTATTGCTAATTCTCTCTTGTCTCTGCAAGTTCCTCCTTCTGTAGATTCTCTTTTTTGTTACTGGTGTTGCCACCTTCTACCTTAGCATGTTTTCTCCTTAGTTGTTGGTGTTGCCTCCTTTTGCCTTAGTAGGTTCTCTCCTCTCCTATTGGTATTGCCTCCTTCTACCTTAGTAAAATTTCTCCACTGCTACCGCTTATCTCCTTTGTAAGTTCTCTCCCCCTACTACCAGTATTGCCTCACCTGCTACTTTGGTAGGATCTCTCCTTTATTGCCAGCCTTGACAGGTTCTCTCCTTTTGCTACTGGTTGTGTTTCCTACCTTACTGTGAGACACATTACTGGTTGTGCCTACAAGCTACAATTACTGGTTGTGCTTATTGGTATTGCTACTTGTACATGCTGTTATCGTTACTTGCATGTGTTGCTACACATTACTATTACTGCCTACATATGCTGCTATCATTACCTACACTTTTTGCTATCATTGCTTGCATATTTTGCTATCACTCCCTACATATTTTGCAACCACTACCTACACGTTTTGCTATCGCTCCTTGCATGTTCTACTATTGATTCCTACACATTCTACTATCACTACCTACACGTGTTGCTATAGGTACCTATGTTGCAATTGCTAAGATTACCTACTAAACTTGTTACAATTGTTGAGATTGCCTTTTAGACATGTTGCAATTACTAAGATTACTTGTTGGAATTGTTGCAATTGTTGGGATTTCTTGCTAGACATGCTACAATTGCTAGGATTGCCTTTTGGAAGTGCTGCAATTGTTGGAATTGTAGGCTGTAACTGATGTTGCGGACTATTGTTGGTGTTGTGGGTTGTTACTGGTTATTGTGGGTTATTGCTAGTATAGTTACATACCCTTGTTATAATACATTCTTTCTCCTTTTGGTTTGGCTGGTTGCTACCTTCTTCTTTCTTTGGTATGGTTGCTGCACACCATCTCTTTTAGTTTGGCATGGCTGTTGGCTGCTACACTCTCCTTAGTGGTTGACTACTGCACTCTCCTTGGTGGCCGGCTGCTACACTCTCCTTGGTGGTTGGTTACTGCCATTTTCTTCTCCCTTTAGTTTGGTTACTAGTTGCTATAACTCCTCCTTTAATTGGTGTGGCTGCCTCTTTTATTAGTGGTTGTTGTTACCACTTTTTTGGCCAATTACTGCACCCTTCTTGGTTGGTCTTGTTTTCCAGGTGCTCATTTCCTTTGGTTTGGTTTTTTGGTTATTGCTCTCTTTAGTGTGGCTAGCTA
Source organism: Ceriops decandra (assembly GCA_020615895.1). Classification (NCBI taxonomy): domain Eukaryota; kingdom Viridiplantae; phylum Streptophyta; class Magnoliopsida; order Malpighiales; family Rhizophoraceae; genus Ceriops; species Ceriops decandra. The sequence continues at coordinate 5,837,030 of JAHLGO010000001.1, forward strand.
CTTCACCTTCCCTTAGTTTGGTCGGTTGTTGCAACTTTCCTTGGTGTGGCCAGCTATTGTACCTCTTCTCTGTATGACCAGTTGCTGCACCTCTCCTTAGTATGGTCAACTGCACTCTTTTTGGTGACTAGCTACCACATTCCTTAACTACAAGTCTCCTTGCCACACACCTCTTTTTATGGCTATCTTTAGGTTTACCGTTCTCAAAAAATTTGTAGCACACCTTTGTCTTGTAAGGTGCATGGGGTTATTTATAGAGCCTTAAGATTAGGGTTACATGATCATTAATAGTGATCATTAATTCCCAAAGGTTACCTTATAATCAATAGCCAAATTTGATTCCTAAAATTTAGTGTTAATGTTCAAGGGTCAACAGTCAACCTTGACCATTAAAATTTAGGGTTAATGGTCAATATTGACACATTGACTTTAGTTGACGTACCATCAATGATTTTTCCTAATGACCTCTTTGCATCTTAACAACATTTATAACATCAAATCAACACATACAACTATGTGAGATGCTATTAACAATAAATATGTGAGATGCTATTGACAATAAATCTAACATTAGCTATCAAAGATAGGCTCAACATCTACTTCTCCAGATTTATAGATCAGCTTTATTCATAACCTTATCTCCTTATTAATGTTCTTCAATTTGTCCTAGATTTATTTGGTTGTGTTGCACCCCATCACTTTGGTGAATTCTTTGTCTGATAAGGAGGTATATAAGGCATTTCTCACCTTTCCATCACACTCTAAATTCTTCTTATTAATAAGTGTCATAGTAGCACCTTCAGCAATAGGGATAAAGCAACTAACAGCAGATTCAAATACACCAAGACCAAATGACATTAGATATGGGAGTATTCTATTCTTCCATAACTGATAATTTTGTCCATCAAAAGTAAGAATGCCCTTACTGTTAATACTTTTTATGTTATCCATGATATCAATTAGCAATAGATGTAAAGACTCATAACAACAACATATAATTTCAGATCAAAGCAAATAAATTGGATCAACAAAGGAAATTGGCTTTAATACCACTTGATGTGAACCTTCTTAGGTCTCACACTGAAAGGGGGAAGGGGTAAATTAGTGTGAGATGCTTGCTTTTTATAAATATTTCTAGATTAACCTCTATGACTTGTTAAGTTGATAATCCAATTTTTATCTTTCTTCTTTATGTGAGAGCAGTTGTACAGCAATTAAATGCAAGCATCCAAGAACACATGACAATTTTTATGTGGTTCACCCACAATGTGTGAGCTATATCAATGATGTGATAGGATCATTCTTGAATCATACAATCCATTCCTTAAAGGTTTGATCTCCTGATCACTAGAAAAGTTGATCCCTTAATCACTCTAAGGTTTGATTTCTCGATCACTAAATGAGTTGATCTCCCGATCACTCAAAAGACTAGTCTTCTGATCACTCTAAAAGTCTCCCATTCTTTTTCAACAAGTTTATCAAAAGATCAGTCACTAACACTTTCTTAAGAAAGATCACTCAATGTGCACAAACTATAAGATAACTTGTAGATAAGAGATTAGCATAGCCTGAGTAAAGTCTGGTAGTGAGGAAGGAGAAGATTTGTTTACTATAGGTTCTCTCCCCTTATTGTCAATGCTACCTCCTTCAACCTTGGTAGGGTTTCTCCTCTACTATCAAGGCTACTTGCTTCTGCCTTGGTAGGTTCCTTTTCCTGATGCCGGTGCTACCTCACCTACTACCTTGGTAGGTTACCTCACCTGTTGCCTTAGTAGGTTCTCTTCCCCTACTGTCGGTGTTGCCTCTGCTATTGCCATGGCAAGTTACTTCAC
>JAHLGO010000001.1:5839261-5916527 GCA_020615895.1 Ceriops decandra
TGTTGCCTTAGTAGGTTGCTTCACTTGCTACCGGTGCTGCTTACCCTACTGTTGGGGCAAGTTTTCTTCTCTAATGTTGTAAGCTATTGGACTTGCTACTGGGGCACATCTTATCCTTTACTACTGCAAGTTACTAGACTTGCTGTTGGGACACATTTTCTCCTCTGCTACTGCAAGCTAGTGGGCTTGTTGTTGGGGCACATTTTCTCCTCTATTGCCACAAACTGCTAGACTTACTATTAAGGCACATTTTTTCCTCCTGCTACTGGTGTTACCTGCCCTACTACTAGGGCAAGTCCTCTATTACTAGTGCTTACACTTGCTGCCTTCTACTAGTTATGCCTAAACTTACTGCCTATTGTTGCAAGCTACTGATGATATTTGTCCTTATTGATTTGATGTTATCAATGTTATAAAGATGTAGAGAGATCGTTAGTCAAAATTGTTAATGGCAGGTTAACCCTAAATTCAATGAGTAAATATTGACTATTAACTCTAAATTTTAGGAGTCAATGCTAATCGTTAACCCTTGACCATTTACCCTAAATTTTAAGAGTCAATGTTAACCATAAATTTTAGGAATCAATTCTGACCATTGATTGCAGGGCAACCCTTAGGAATCAATACTGACCATTCATGATTGTGAAACCCTAATCTCAAGGCTTATAAATACATCCATGCATCTTTCAAGACATGAGGGTGTTGCAAAAAAATTAAAAGAGAATGACAAAGAGAGTGCCTGACAAAAAAAGGTGTAGTGGCAAACCAAAGAGAGTTACAGCCAGTAAAGAGGTGATAACAACCACTAAAGAAGATGTCAACCATAGCAAAGGGAGAAGAAGGTGCAGCAGCTACTAAAAAAGAAGGTGTGCACTAGCAACCAAATAGCCATACTAAAGGAAAAGGTATGTAAACCAAGGAGAGATGTGCAGCGGTAACTAGTCAACCACACCAAGGGAAAAGTTGTGCAACGGCAAACCAAGTAGAGGTATGCAGCAGTAACCAAGCAACCAAACCAAGGGAGAAGGTGTCAACAATAACCAAGGACACCAAAGGAAGTAGCTACAATAGCAACCAAAGGGAGAAGGTGCAGCAACAACCAATCAAAGAAGGTGTAATGGTAATCAATCAAAGAAAAAAGAGGCAGCAGCCACCGAAAGAGAGGCAGTCACACCAATGAAGAAGGAGCAATGACAACCAAAGAAGGAGGAGACAACAGCATTTAAGAGGAGAGTGCAATGACAAAACAAACTAGCAATTATAGTAAGGAGAGGCCAGCCAGGAGAAGGAAGCAATTGCAAGCTAGTGGAAGGTGTAATGGTAATCAATCAAAGAAAAAAGAGGCAACAACCACCAAAAGAGAGGTAGTCGCACCAAAGAAAAAGGAGCAACAGCAACCAAAGAAGGAGGAAACAACAACAGCATTTAAGAGGAGAGTGCAATGACAAAACAAACCAGCAATTATAGCAAGGAGAAGCCAGCCAGGAGAAGGAAGCAATTGCAAAATAGTGGAAGGCAACAATTGTAGTAAGGAAAAGATGGCAGTAGTGGAAGGAGAACATCCACATTCTACAATAGCAGACTATGCACATTGAGTGATCCTTTTAAAGAAAGTTTTAATTATAAATCTTTCTATAAACTTCTTGAAAAAGGGTGGGAGACCCTTGGAGTGATTGGGAGGTCATTATAAGTGGTTAAGGAGTGATCTTTCCACAAATGGTCAAGGAATGATTGTTCCATAACATTAAATGTATCCCATAATAACAAGAGTAGATTGTATCATTTAGGAGTAATCATATTACACTGTGGACGTAACTCATACATTGCGGGTGAACCACGTAAAAATTCTGTGTGTGTTCTCAAGTGCTTACGCTTGATTGATATCCATACGGTTGCTCTCATGTAAAGAAGTAAAATAAAAATTGGATCATCGACTTTAACAAGCCACAAAGGTTTAATCTGAATAGATTTGTAAAAAGTAAGAATCTTACACTAATTTACCTCCTCCTTCTCTCAGTATAAGACCTAAAAAGACCCTCATCACTTTTTATTTTCATTGTTTCCTTATTTCCAATCTTAGCTTCTCATCAAGGTGGTTTTACTGTCCTTATAGGTAAGTGAGAAGAGCAAATAAGAACTATATAGAAGAAATATAAAATATTAGAAACTTTTGTAGTATAGTGTGAGAGCACAAGAGAGAGAGCAAAAGGTTAATGTGTGGGCATTTAAAGTGTTGAAAAGGTTCACACCACTTTTAATTTTAAATTTCAAAGAATTTTTTGGTGTCAAAGGAAGATAAAGAGATTCTTAGTAAATAATTTGATATTGCAAAGTCTCAATAATTATTTTTAATTTAGAAATAAAAGGATAGAATGGTGATGGTGATGATTGTTTAATTATCCTAATGGGTGAGTGAGCAATGCAAATAAGGATTATATGGTAGAAAATGCAAAAAACTGAAAACTTTTGCAATAAGAATTAGATAGTGGGAAAGAGAGAATGATTAATGTGAAATGATGATGGTAATGGTCATTCAACTGTGCTAATGGGTGAGAGTGAAGTGTATATAAGGACTATATGGAAAGAATGTAAGAAATTAGGAATTTTAGCAATAAGAGTGAGAAAGTGAGAGGGTGGTTAATGTGAAATAGTGATGCTAATGGTGATTTAGCTGTCCTAATGGTTATTATAACAAATTTTAAATGAATATTTAAATTTAAGCCAAACTCTAATCATAAATTTATTAGCATCCATTGTAAAAAATAATACTTTTATAATAATATTTATTTCTTAGTTAAATTTCTATACAGTAAGTTATAAAATTAGCATATATAATTTATTTATATACTTTGATATGACTCATTTTTACAAAAGTAAAATTTATCTATTCTAAATTTCTATATGCTTGATCCATTCTAGTTGATACTTTTATTTCCCTAACTCATCAAATGCTTGGTTTGATAGTAAGATGTTAAAACCTAGTTCTATGTGATTATAACAAGGTTTTAGATTTCTAAAACATGAAACCATGTTTCAAAAATAGTGCAAACTTTAGGCTAAGTTAAGTTTAAAACTCAATTATGTAGAATTAGAACCCTAGGATAGTATTCAAATCAAGGAAAATTCAACCCTAATCAAACCCATTGATTAGAACCAAAGCTATGATAAATTAGGTGACCACTATATGCCTTAATAAAACTAGAATATGTTCTTGATAAAAAAAAGCAAAGAGGAAATTCTCACAAAGTGAAGAAAAACACTCTAATCGTATTATTCATCCCTTCATTTATAGATTATGGCCCCTTATATAAAAATCAAAACTAATGAATCCTATAAGGAAAAGGACATTCCCCTTTATTCCTTACTATAACTAAATAGACAACAACTTAAAGTTAAAAAGTAAAATCCTTATTCTAAACTGCAAAATAGAAACCCTATTTAATAACATAACATATGCCTCCACTAATAAGTCCATTAAGCCCATGAAAATTAGGTCTTACTACATATGTGGGCTTAAACAAAATAAAACCAATCAAAGCTCAATTAAATTGCACAAAGGTGGGTAGAAATTCAATAAGGCCCTAAATGTGGATTAAGCCCTATGTACATCTTAAGCATTTGGATTGGGCTCCAATTGTTTACAAACATATGTACTGGGTTGTTTAAAGCTCTCCAATCCTTATTCTTTATTTGTTAAGCATATTCCATCTTTAAGATAGGTGGTTAATCTTGGCATTGCATCTGGTTCATCTAAAATAACTTCCTTTGCTTGCATCACTATGATTAAGCCCAATAGAGCTTTCTTCATTACTCAAAACATGAGATCATGACTTCATTTCCTATTAACAAGGCTTGTCTTTTCACTAAAAGGCCTCACTCATTCAAAATGATACTCAAATTAACATTTGTTTCTACATTAAATGTTATTGTCAACGCAACAAGTACATCAACCAACATTTGATAGTCTAAATTCATTGAAGTTCATGAAACATAAGAGTTATTAATCTTTATTAGATTTTTTTTTACATGGTTTGAATGGTTCATTATTTGAAAGATTTGAGAATATCACTTCATTTCATACTAACAATGCCTAAATCCATTAAAGTTTATCATTGATCTTGATTAGCTTTCCTTACACAATTTGTTTGGTTCATTGCTTGAAAGATGAAACTCACTTAATTTCTTTTTAACAATGCTTTTCCTTTGGTTGCAAAAACTCATTTATGCAAAATGATAATGAAATTGACTTCTATATCTACAATAAATATTAAATTTTTTGTAAATGTGCACTTTCATACACCTTTAGTAATTTAAATCCATTTAAGGCAATTAACAAAGAAGTCATTATTCTTAATTTTCTATCATACAAGGATTCTAGTTCAATTTTGGAAGGATGATACCATCACTGCATTTCTTATTGGTAAGGTTTCCAAGACCATATTCACACAAAATAATCAAGACTTAACTTTTATGTTTACAACTAATATCAAATTTATTGTGACATATATGCTAATACATTTTTGGTAATTTGAATTAATTAAAGTCCATCAAACATAGGAGTTATTGATCTTAATTAACTTTTCTTATAAGATTGAAATGGTTCATATTGTAAAATTTGAGACTATCACATCATTTCATTCTAGAAAGGCCTTGTTCTATTTTGCAGGCACATTTTCACAAAATAATAATAAAATTAACAATTGTGTGTACACTAAACTTTAAATTCATTATAATAAGCACGTCAAAATATTTGTAGTTTCCTAAGTCCATGGAATTCTATCAAAGAAAAGAGTTAATGGCCTTCGTTAGCTTGTCTTACAAAGCTTGATGGTTCATTGCTTGAAAGATAAGACATTCACTTAAATTCTTCCTAACAATGCCTCTTCTTTCTTTACAATGAGTCTTTAAGACAAAATAATTATAAAGTTAAATTTTGCATCTCCATCAAATGTTAAATTTAATGCAACTACGACATCAATACCCCTTTGGTAGTTAAATCAATTGTAATCAATCAAATAGTAAAGTCATTGATCTTGATTAGCTTTTCTAACATAGTTACAATGTTCATTATTTGAAAGATTTGGCAACGACTTCATTTCTTGCTAACAAGGCTTGTCCCATCACTAAGAGCAACATTCATACCAAAATGATTAAGTTTTTGGTCTATATCTTATGTTAGATTCAATGCAACAAGCAAGTTGATTCACTTTGGTAATCTAAATCCATTAAAATTGATAAAACATAAGAGTTTTTTTTTTAATCTTAATTAGCTTTTTCAATATGATTTGAAAGGTTCATTGTATAGAAGATGAGACTATTAGCTTATTTGTAACAATAAATTACCATTCCCTTTTCATTAAAAGGATACATGCATACAAAACTATCCTTACATTAACTTTTGTTCTTACTCCAAGTATTATATTCATTATGATAGGCATATTAATTTAGCTTTGTTTGTCAAAATTCATTGAATTTTCTCAAATAGATGCTTCATTTTGTGAAAGATGAGACTATAATTTCATTTCTTACTAATAATGCTTCTTCTTTTGTTGCAAGAAGTCATTCATATTAAATAATCATGAAATTACTTTTATTTCTAGGTCAAGCGTCAAACATTAGATTTATTGCATTAAACACATCAATACAACTTTGGCAGTTTGAATCCATTGAAATCCATCAAAACTAGGATTCATTAATCTTGATTAGCATTTCTCATATGATTTGAATATTTCATTGTTTAGAAGATGAGACAATGACTTTATTTCATTCTAGCAAGGTTTCTCCTTTTATTGTAAGAACTCATTGATACAAAATGATCATGAAATAACTTTTGTGTTTATTTGTAAGGAATCACATGAGGTATTGATCTTAATCAAGTTTTCTTACATGGTTTAAATGGTTCATTGTCTAAAAGATTAGATAGTCATTTCATTTCTTTCTACTAAGGCTTCTTCTTTTGTTAAAAGGACTCATTTATACAAAATATTCAAGAACATTTGTGTCTATACTGAATGTTAGATTCAATGTGACAAGCATATCAATAAATTACTAGTAGTCTAAATTTGCTTATAAAGAACTCACTAGGTGACTTGCCATGAGAACCCTCAAATCAAATTGTTATGCATACACTAGAAAGATAGGAAAAAGTTGGGTTGATCAAATCAAAACCCTAAGAGCTAATTCCTAAAAGCCCCAATCTTAAGACACCAATTTGCTAAAAATACTTCCATCTTGAAGCCTTTATATAGGCATGTAAACATTACAATCTTATAATACATATATAAAAAAGACTTAATTAAAAGGATCCCTTTAATTAAGAAATAAAAATCTATCTTGATGTAGGAATCCTTACAAGACTACAACTAATGTCAACTAGGTATAAAAGTCAAATTAAAAAACCCTAACTAATGTATCAAGATTTAGCTGAACCTACAATCCCAAATAAAACCAAGAAGTTAAGCCTTTTTACATGTATATTTGGCCTTAACTTAAAATCTAGCAATTTAAAACAAAAATAGGTCTTTTGATACAACTTAGCATGTAGATTCCTTAACTTAGTCATATGGCTTGGACTTATATCATGGACTCCAAACTTTGTTCTTTAAGTTTTAAGTCTTTTCCATCATGTTGCATAATTATCTTAGGTGTAGCATTGGAAAATTTTAGAATAGCCTTAATCTTTTAAAGTAGCCATTTTGTCATGCATCTTTATGATTAAGCCGTATAAAGCTCTTTCATCCTCTTTGTCTTGACCCTAGTTATTAAACCACTGATTCCTTGTACAAGATCTTAGGAATACTTACTTTGTTGTACTTGATCAATACCTTATTCTCTATCACCACTAAAGTCAATAAAACATTTATATTATTGATTTTGATTAGCTTGCCTAAGATGATTTGAATGGTTCATCATCTTAAAAATCAGACCATTACTTAATTTCTTTCTAGCAAGACCTTTTCCTCCATTTTACAAGACTTACTCACACCAAATGATAATGAAATTAAATTTTATATCTACTTGAAACATTAGATTAATTGCAATAACTAACAAAATAAATCTTTGGCAATTTGAATTCTTTGAAGTTTGGAAAACATAAGAGTTATTGATCTTGATTATCTTTTCTTTAATAGTTTTAATGGTTCATTATTTGAAAGATGAGATTATCTCTTCATTTATTACTAATAATATTTCTCCTTTCATTGAAGGAGTGATTCACAATAAATAACTATGAAATTAACTTTTGTGTCTTTCCCAAACATTAGATTTATTATGGCAAGGCATGGCCACATAGTTTTGAGATCTTAAATCCGTTAAAGTCCATCAATCATAGGAGTCATTGGTCTTGGTTATCTTTTTATACATGGTTTGAATGGTTTAACATATGAAAGATGAAAATCTAGAATCATTTTTGGCTAGGAAGGCTTATCCATTTACTAAAAGTACTTATTCACATAAAATGACCTTGATATTAACTATATGTCTACATAGAATGTTAGATTCAATGGGGCAAGCTCATTAATACCCTTTTGGTAGTCATAATCCATTGACATCCATTAAATGTAAGAGTTGTTAATCATGATCATCTTTTCTTTCATGGTCAAAGTGGTTTATCACCTAAAAGTTGAATTTATGACTTTATTCTTGCTAACAAGGGTTGTACTTTTGCTAAAAAGTCTCATTCATACAAAATGATCATGAAATTAACTATTTTTCCTACATCAATTATTAAATTCAATACAAAAAATATGTCAATACACCATTAGTCAATCCATTAAATGATTATGAAAAATACGTTAAATCCATTAAAGTCCATGAACCATAGTAGTAAATAATCTTCATTAGCTTTTCTTACATAGTTTAAATGGTTTTTTTTCTTTCTTGTGAAAGATGAGACTATCACTTCATTTTATCAATAGACTTCTCATTTTGTTCTAATGAATTACTCATAGAAATAATTATGAAATTAATATTTATGTCTACACCAAATATTAGATTCTTTGCAATAAGCATGTCAATAAAATTTTGGTAGTCTAAATCCATTAAAGACCTTTAAATTATCTTGATTAGCTTTTCTTATATGGTTTGAATAGTTCATTATGCGGAAGATGTGTTTATCACTACTATTCTTGCTAACCGTGCTTTTCCTTTCATTATAACATGTTATTCATATAAAATGACAATGAAATTAACTTTTGTATCTATGCAAAAGATTAGATTCATCTTGAGAAACATGTCAATATAGCTTTGGTAGTTTGAATCTATTGAAATCTATCAAATATATGAATATTTGATATTGATTAGCATTTCTTACTTTGTTTGAATGTTTTATTGCTTCAAAGATGAAATTGTAACTTCACTTCCAACTAACAAGGCTTATACTTTTAATGAAAGAAATCATTCACACAAACTAATCATGAACTAACTTTTCTCTTTCTTATCTTCTCTTTCTTAATTCTCCTCATTCTTTATCTCCTTTGTTGTGCTATGTGTATGGATGTTATAATATATCAACTAGAAACTACTAACCACTTTCTAACCTTATGCTTGAGCAACCACTAATATAATAGTGTAACATACTATAGTATTTGTGTGTTTATTTTCATTTTCTTTTCATTGTCTCTAAGAGGAGTCGCACAAGAGTGGTATTAAAGCCTTATTTTTATATATTTTAGGGGAAGGGCAAAGAGATTAGATAGGAGTTATATTTTGCTTACAATCTTAAGGACTTGTCGAAGGCCATCACGCATAGCCATGTAAACTATGAGAGGGTATTGAAGGCATAAATTGTTGACTAGGTAGTTTACTCTGACTATTCAAGTGATGGGTAGGTATTGTATAATGAGTAAATTATCTTACTCTTTTTCATTTGATAAAGACAAGCTAAAAGCTAGTGGCTTTAGTATTAGCATTAGAAATAGTATAAATAGTAGTAATATTTGTCATACTAATAATAATAGTAGTAATAAAGAAATAATTATTAATGAAAATGTAAATAATAATTTTTAAAATTCAAGGTATCTTCTTACTTGTTCTTTATCCTCTATTTATCATAATAAGAGTTTTCATTTAGAATGGACCATATGGTGAAAACATTTGAGAAAGATATTTCTTTATTTTAAGGTTATTCTAATTTCACTCTTTTATCAACTTTTAAGGTTTATTTGGACTTGTAGGTTCGACTGAATATTAATACATTAGTTAGTGTTTTACTTTGACTTCTATTCCTAATTGTCATTAATTGTAGTCTTTTTAAGATTTTTAAATCAAAGTAGATTTGTATTCCTTAACTAAAGGGATCTCTTATAATTAAGGTCTTTTCTATATAAGTATGATGAGAAATACCTTTCCCTTATAAGATTAGGATGTTTACATCCTCATATAAAGGTTACAACTATATAAAATGTAGATCATTAATAATATTTAGGTATTTTCAGCAAGTTTTTCTTTGCTTTCATATGTTCTTGGAAGAATACATTATCTTGACCTATTTCACCAATTGTTGCCATCTAACAAATTGCTCCTTGTGATTCATTAATTGCGAGTCTTTTAAGAACATAAAAGGGGCTAGCTTAAGTAGAAAAGGCAAGAGTGGTGAGATTATCATTGAGAAAGGCTAAAATACAGTGAAACACAAGTGATAACAATCTAATTTGAGAGTAAACGTGTGAAAGAGTGTATGAGGAGCAAATTTCTTTTAATTACAAATGTGTTTTTGCAAGTTGTAAACATGTGTAGTGAAGGTGAATAGCACGATATAGACAAAAAGCATTGGATAAAGGTTGTTATTAAGCAATTTAAGATGATAAATGCAAGGTTAGATGATTTACAATCACCTAGCAAATCCAAATCTTTTAGGAGGTATGTAATTAAGGAAGAAGATGAGGAAGAATCAGATTATAAACAATCAAGCTCAATATAAGGCAAGGTTGTTTCCAAAAGAGAGAGTAATTTTGGTAACATAAAGATGAAGATTCTAGCATTTCAAAGAAAGAATAATCCCAACCTTTATTTAGAGTAAGAAAGAAAGGTTGAGTATGTATTTGATTTCCATAATTATTCCAAGGAAAAGAAAGGGAAGTTGGCAGCCATAGAATTCTCTGATTATGTAAGCATTTGGTGGGACTAATTAGTGATAAATAGGAAGAGGAATAGTAAGAGGCCAATTCAATCATCAAAAGAGATGAAATGCATAAGAGATTTATACCTAGCCACTACCATAAAGACTTGCACAGGAAGTTGCAAGGGCTGTTTCAAGGGTGCATAAGTGTGGAGGAATATTACTAGAAGATGGAGGTAGTCATGATTAGAGCTAATATAGAGAAAGACCAAAAGGCTACCATAGCAAGGTTTATTGGCAATTTGAACAAAGAGATTACTGATGTAGTGGATTTGCAACACAATTTGGAGATGGAGAAGTTGTTGCATAAAGCTATCAAGGTGGAGAAGCAAATTAAGTCCAAAGGGTCCAATTTTGGTACGACTTCTAGTTCTCCTTGATGCCACTACTACCTTCTCCTTATTGTAACTACTGCTTTCTCCTAGTTGCAGTTGCTGCTTTTCCTTACTATAGTTATTACTATCTCTCCTCAGTAGGTTCTCTCCTTTTCTTCTGCTACTAGAGGCTATCTATCCCTCTTACTATCATTACTACCTTCTCACTGCTACACCTACGCTCTTCTTCTTCTTCCTTTTGTGCTGCTACTATTTTCTTTTGTTATTGCACTCTCCTTCTTCCTCTGATGCTATTGTTATTTTCTTTTGCCATAACACTCTACTTTTTAGATGTTGCTGCTGTTTCCTCCTCTTGGATGTCGCTACACTCTCTCCTCCTCGATGTTGTTGCTATCTCTTTTCTGTAGCTCACTTTTTTTGCAGCTCTATTATCATTCTCTCTTTAATTTTTTGCACAACACACAACCTCTTAACAACATGCCCTCCTTTTTTTCTTTACTTGCACAAAACGCCCTCTTTTTCTGCATGGCATGACTTCTGTTTTCTTCCTTTGCCTTTGCCCTCTTTTATTGGTCTACAGAACACACCTTTTTCCTCTACAGTTGCTCTTTCTTTTTTATGGCTGCTCTTTTGCCATTTTCACTGTTTCCTTATTATGTTTTTGTAGTTCTCACATCTCTTGATAGTTGTATGGATATATTTATAACCCTTGAGTTTAGGGTTGCCTAATTATCAACGGTCAGCAATGATTCCTAAGGGTTGCCCTACAATCAACAATTAGCATTAATTCCTAAAATTCAAGGTTAACAGTCAGTATCAACTCCTAAAATTTAGGATCAACGGTTAAGGGTCAATGGTCAGCATTAACTCCTAAAACTTATGGTCAATGGTTTGATGAGGACCTTCTTAGGTCTTACATTGAGAAAGGGAGGAGGTGAATTAGTGTGAGATGCTTACTTTTTACAAATCTATCCTAATTAAACCACTATGACCTATTAAAGTTGATGATCCAATTTTATCTTACTTCTTTATATGAGAATGGTCGTATGAATATCAAGCAATTATAAGCACCCAAGAACACACAAAATTTTTATATGGTTCACCTACAATGTCTGAGCTATGTCTATGGTGTCATAGGATCATTCTTAAATTGCACAATCCACTCTTGTTAACAAGAGATATAGCTATGTTATGGAAGGATCACTCCTTAACCACTTATAATGATCTCCTAATCACATAAAGAGTTGATCTCCTAATCACTTTTAAGGATTGATCTCCTAATGACTAGAAGAGTTGATCTCCTAATCACTCCAAGGGTCTCCCACCCTTTTTCAAGAAGTTTATAAAAAGGTTATGATTAAGACTTCCCTGAGAAAGATCACTCAATATGTACAGACTGCTATTACAGAAAGCGGATCTTCTCCTTCCTTATTGCTGGTCTTTGCTCAAGCTTTGTTGGTCTCTTCTCTACAAGTTTTTTATATTGTTGTTGCTATTTCTCCTTTACAAGTTCTCTTCCCTATAGGTTCTCTTGGTTACAAGTTCTCTCCACTACAGGTTATCTTTGCTGTAGATTCTCTCCCTCTATTGTTAGTGCTACCTCCTTCGACTTTGGCAAGTTATATCCCTCTACTGTTGGTGCTGCTTGCTTCTGCCTTGGCAAGTTCTTTTACTTTACTGCTAGTGTTGCCTCACCTACTATAAGGGCAAGTTTTCTCCTCTGCGATTGATGTTGCCTCACCTACTGCCAAGATAAGCTTTCTCCTCTGCTATTCGTGCTGCCTACTTTTGCCTTGGCAAGTTCTCTTCCTCTGCTATTGGTGCTGCCTCACTTACTACTAGGACAAGCTTTCTCCTTTACTACTGGTGCTACCTACTTCTGCCTTGGCAAGTTCTCTTCTTTTACTGTTGGTGTCGCCTCACTTGCTATTGGGACAAGCTTTCTCTTGTATTACTAGTGCTACCTGCTTCTACCTTGGCAAGTTCTCTTCCTCTATTATCGATGTTGCCTCACCTATTGCCTGGACAAGCTTTCTGCTCTATTGTTGGTGCTACTTACTTTCTCCTTACTAATTGTTGCCTTTTCCTTGCTACAATTGCCACCTTCTCCTTGCTACAATTGTTGCCTTTTCCTTGTTGCAAAATTTTCCTTCTTCTTACTATAATTGTTGCTACCTTCTCCTTTGGTATGATTGCCTCCCTTTTTAGTGGCTGCTGCCTCCTTCTCCTTTTGATTGCTACTGTACCTTCTTCCTTTGCTTGCTACTGCACCTTTTACCTTGGGTTTCTTTAGTTGCCGCTACACTGTCTCCCTTTGGTTATTACTGCACCTTCTCCTTTTAGTGGCTACTACACCTTCTTCTTTGGTGGTTGCTACACCTTCTCCTTCTACTGGCTACTACACTTCTCTTTTTGTTGGTTATTGCACCTTCATTTTTGGTGGTTGCTGTGCCTTCTCCTTCTGGTGGCTATTGTACCATTTCCTTCTAGTGGCTACTGAACCGTCTCCTTCTCCCTTTAGATTGGTTGTTACCTTCTTTGGTATGGATATTGCATCTCTCTTCTCCCTTTGGTTTGGTTGTTACCTTTTTTGGTGTGGCTGCTGCAAGTCTCTTCTCCCTTTGTCACTGCATACCTTCTCCTTTGGTGGGGTTGATTAGTTACTACTACACACCTCTCTTTTTGGTATGGTTGACCTTCTTCTCCTTTTGGTTTGGCTATCACCTTCTTTCGTGTGGCTATTGCACCTTTCTTCTCCCTTTGTCGTTGTACCTCCTTCTCTTTTAGTAGTTGCTAATGGCTGCTGCACCTTCTTCTTCCTTTGGTGGGGTTGATGGTTGCTACACTCTTTGGTTTGCTACTGCACCTCTCTTTGGTTGGTTGTGATGTACCTCTCTTTAGTTGGTTACCATGCACCTCTCTTTGCCGTTCTCTCTTAATTTTTTACAACATACACATCTTTTGAAAGATACATGGATGTATTTATATGCCTAGAGTTTTATGGTTGCCTAATTACAATGGTTAGCATTGATTCCCAAAGGCTATCCTACAATCAATGATTAGATTTGATTCCTAAAATTTTGGGTCAACAATCAAGATTAACTTCCTAAAATTTAGGGTCAATGGTCAACATTGACTTCAGAGTTAACCTGCTATCTACAGTTTTGACCAATGGCCTCTTTGTATCTCAATGGGATTCAAAACATCAAATCAACAAGTACAACCATGTGAAATGTTGTTGACAACAAATCCAACATTAGCTATCAAAGATGGGCTTAACAATCTTTTGCTTTGGATTTGTTGGCAACACATTAAATCTGACAATCAGTAATTAAGTACAAATAGCAACTACCTCAGCAATTAAGTACAAATAGCAACCAGCTTAGGAATTAAGTACAAATAACAACCTTTGACATTCATTGCTCCCCCTAAAACATGCATCTCCCTTATTGCATTTGGGTATGATTCCAATTGGAAACAACCTTTAACTCTTCTTTTTTTTTAGCTTCTCCCCCTTCACAATTTCTCCCCATTTATTTATCAAGCTACTCTCCCTTTTAATCAGTATATACTTTTTTTTGATTTATGCAAAATATCTCTCCTTTTAACAACAAATCCAAAGAATGATAGAAGAGGGAAAAAAAAAAGAGGGGTTAAAGGCATACCTTAGCCTCTAGGGGGTGGTTGAACACATAAGGTTAGCCTTAACTTCTAGAACATCTCTCTTGATAGAGGTTTGGTGAATATATCTACAACTTGCTCCACGGTAGGCATATACTCCAACTTTGCTTCATCTTCTCCACTTTTTCTTTAATGAAGTGGTACTTGATTTCAATATATTTATATCTGGAGTGTTGAAAAGGATTCTTTGATAAATTAATGGCACTTTTGTAGTCACAACCCATTAGTAATGGTAGTTGCACATCCACCTTCAGATCTTGAAGTTGTTGTTTCAACCATAGCATTTAAGTATAAGCATAAATAGCAACCATATATTCAGCCTCTGCAGTACTTAAAGTCACTATATTTTGCTTCTTGTTCTACCATAAAACACATCTACTATCCAAATAAAATGCACCACTTGACGTTGACCTTATGTCATTACAATTTCCAACCCAATCAGCATCTATATACCCATATAAATTAAGCTATCCATTTCTATCATAAAGTAGCCTATAATTTGTTGTGCCCTTCATATATCTTGTAATTCTCTTAATAGCCACAAGGTGAGATTCCTTGGGCTCACTTTGAAATCTAGCACAAAGTGTTACAACAAAAATAAGATCAAACCTTGATGTTGTCAAATACATTAAACTTTCAATCAACTTTTTATATTCTTTCTGATCAACCATTTTGTCTTTTTTATCCTTGCTTAACTTTGTTCCAACAGTGATGAAAGTGCTTACTTCCTTAGAGTTTTCTATCCCAAACCTTTTTAATAGCTCACACATATATTTTTCTTGGGAGAGAAAAATTCCAGCCTTGCTTTGCAAAACTTGTTGCCCCAAGAAGAATTTCATTTCACTTAGCATTGACATCTCAAACTTTTTCATCTAATTGGCAAAAGTAGTGCGAAGGACTTCTTTTTTAGTGGCAAAAATTATGTCATCAACATAAACCACATCTATTAGTTGGCCCTATTTATCTCCTTTTATATATAAGTTGTTGTCTACATTCCCTTTTCTGAATTTCATATCTTGAAGATAGTTATCTAGCTTGGAATACCATAGAGCTTGCTTTAGGTCATATTAAGCCTTATTCAATTTGCACACACTTGAATCATCATGATTAAGTAAGTATAAAACCATCTGGTTGTTCAATAAATACCTTTTTTTCAAGCTCTCCATTCAAAAGTGCAGACTTCACATCTATCTGATAAACTTTGTAATTTCTTTGAGCAATAATGGCCATGAATATTCTAATTGCTTTAACTCTGGCCATAAGAGCAAAGGTTTCTTCAAAATCAACACCTTCTACTTGTAAGTAGCCTTTACAGACAAGTCTTGCCTTATTCCTTACAACCTTACCATTTTCATTAATCTTATTTCTGAACACCCACTTGGTACCAATGATGTTTTTCCCTTTAGGTCTAGGAACTAAACACCAAATGTTTTTCTTTTTAATTTGATCAAGCTCTTCATTCATAGCACACATTCATTCCTTGTGCTTTAATGCTTCTTCCACTAACTTAGGTTTAATGTCAAAGATTAATAAGGTTTGTTCACCACCTTTTAGTCTTCTCCTAGTTTGCATAAAATCTTTTTTACTACCAATAATGTTTTTAGTCTCAACTTTAGCTCTGACTATTCTATAAGTTTAGGAATGCCTTGATTCTTCTTCTTCATCACTTGTAATTCTCAAATTAAAATCTTCCTTATACTAAATAGCCTCTAATTTATCTCTTTTAGATTCCTTTTCATTATCATACACATCATCTTCAACTTCCTTATTATTGTTCCCACAGCCTTGCATGGGTTGTAATTGTTGTCAACTAGGTTTAAGTGTGTAAGAAAGTAAAGCCATATAGAAGGGCAAGAAGGTAAAAGCAACATGGAGGGGCAAAAACATAAAAGTCACATGGAGGGCTAAGACAATAAATTTGCCACAAGTAAGTCCTATTAGGATTTCATGGAAGATAGTATATAAAGTCCTTGGAAGACAAAATTAGGGCAAGGCCAACATAATTAAATATATGGCAAAATACAAAAGTGTATGGACAGGCAAATAGAGAAAACAGAAAAACACAACACAAAACCAAAGCACACCGATGGCAAGAGAACGACAGAACAGGGGATGACAAAATAGAAAAGAGGAGGTTAGCAATTAAGGAAATTGTAGCCATTGTCGGAAGAAGGAGAAAATGAAAATTGAGCAAATCAGAGAAATCCGACAGTAAGAGAGAGAAATCAAAGCCGCACAGTGAAGTCGTCGGATAAAGAGAGAGAAAATACTTGGAAGAGAGAGAAAAGCCGTCAAACGAAGGAGAGGAAAAAGGGAGAAAAGGAGAAGCCATTAGAAAAAGAGAAAAATATATATACAACCAATTAAAGCCATTGTCGGGCGAAGGAGAAAAGAGGACCAAAAAAAATGGAGAAAAACGGACACCACTGATATGCCCAAAATGCACCCAAAGAAGAGAGAGAAGTCGTCGATGAAAGAACAGGGGTGGTTGGCCAAAACACAAGAGAGATGGTCGAACCAAAGGAGTCGATGAAAAGGAGAGAGAAAACATGGCAAAATAGGGGAAAAGGAGAGAAAATCTAGAATGGCCAAAGAGGGGTGGACAAAGAGAGAGAGATCATCGACAGAATAGAGGAAATCTGGCTGGACAATGATATAAATCCAGCTGGACAGTAAGAGAGAGAAATCCAGTTGTAAGAGAGAGAAATCCGGCAAGACAACAAGAGAGAGAGAAACATGAACGACAAACCAAAAACGTAAGGCTGTGAAATAGTAAAGCCATGAGACAAGGAGATGGGGGAGATAGTGAGATAGTGAAAGCAGGCGTTGTGTGAAACAATGTAGAGAAGAAATTTGGCAAAGCATTGAAAAATTTCAACGTATTTCCAAATTTCTTCAAAAGAGGTTAGAGAGCATTACGGTGAACTTCTAAGCAGCAGTGGAGAGGCCTTTCAATTTAATAGAGATAAGACAAGTTAGAAGAAGGATAAACATAGTAAGTGGCACTCTTTATATTGTACTTGTTTAATAATTGCAATATTGAAAGGAGCAGAGGATCAAGACATCCATTGTAACTTGAATTTTTAAGTATAGTAAATAGTCTCTGTAAGGGAGAGTCCCTACCACCGTGGATGTACGTCACGTTGATGGAACCACGTAAATCTCGTGTGTCCTTAATTTGCTTTACATCCTGTGATTTGAATTGATTTGTGAACGCAGCTAAAGTATTAACCAACTCATAACCTAACGAAGACCTATACAAAAGCATCCGAATTGTCTATTAGGCAAGGTGTCTAAAAGGTGACTTTGGAGACTATTGTGATTAATGGGTAGCAATAGATCTACCTTAGTTGAGTCTAAGAAAGAGTTCATTTTTAAGAAGAGGCTGATGTTGTTCACTTACCTATAAATTGCGAATTGTGGTGATACTGATTCACCCCCCCTCTCAATATCACAATCTAGTAGATCCTAGGGAGAAGTCAGGAACTTCACTTATGCTGTGATTACATTGTGGGACCATCTTCAATCACTTTAACATCAAAGTTGTCTATAATTTTCTGCAACCTTTTGTCGTAACATTTGAAGCCTCTTCCATTTGGTATATAGCCCAAGAATATGCCTTCATCAGCCTTCTCATCAAATTTTCTAAGCTTCTTCCCTTTGATTTTAATGAGGCACGAGCTTCCAAACACTTTAAAATATTTTACAATTGGCTTTTTCCATTCCACAGCTCATTAGGTGTCTTCTCTTTATATTCCTTTATTTGTATAAAGTTTATTATGTCTTGATGTTCCTTTAAGCCTTGTTCTTTTTCTTGTGAATTGTATTCAACCCAAATAAGTCCAATAAGCCTATATTAGCACTCTTGTTATTAAACCTTTATGAATGCACAATGGATAATGATAAATGTTGAATTTGTTCCCTTATTCCCCTTCTCCTTAAAAGGAATTGTCCTTAAATCATCACTTACATCAAAAGCAGAAAGATCATAAACATTATAATGATCCAATTTGTCGGTATTATCATTAATCTTTGCAATCACTAAGAATAGTCCATCTTTTCTTGGTTTCAACTTTGAATGCTTTATGGAGGGAATTTCTCCTTGTCCATAGGCACCCACAACTAATCATTAGGCTTAAAAATAACATTCTTTTACCCTTTAATGGTAAAGGGTAAGCAAATTAATGTGAATCTTATTAGATGTTATTGAGCCTATCTTCGATGATTGATGTTAGATTTGTTATCAATAGCACTTTACATAGTTGTTTTTATTGATTTGATGTTTTGAATACTGTTAAGATGCAAAGAGGTTATTGGTCAAAATTGTTGATGGCAAGTCAACTCTGAAGTCAATAAATCAATGTTGACCATTGACCATTGACCATTGACCCTAAATTTTTAGAAGTCAATGTTAATCGTGGACCCTAAATTTTAAGAATCAAATCTAATCATTGATTATAGGGCAACCTTTGGGAATTAATGCTAACCATTAATGATTGTGCAACTATAATTCTCAAGGCTTATAAATACGTTCATGTATCTTTTAAAAGATGTGTGTGTTACAAAAAATTGAAAGAGAATGGCAAAGAAAGTGACCAACCAAGGAGAGGTGTAGCGGCAAAGAAAGGAGGTAGCCACCAAATAGGGTATGCATGCTGAATAGCAAAACCAAAGGAAGGTATAACCGTCAAAGGAGGCAGCCACACCAAATGGAGAAAAGAGTTACAACAACTAATAGCCACACCAAAGGAAGAAGAAGTTACAACAACCAACAACCCCACCAAATAACGGAGAAGGTGCAGCAGCCACTAAAGATGAAGAAAGCAATTTGTAGCACAACTAGCAATTGTAGTGGCAAGCATAACTAGTAATTGCAGCAACTAGCATAGCAATGGGTAATAGGTGAACCACAACTAACAACTTGCAGTACCCGTAGCACCAACAGCAAAAGGTGAAAACTTGCCCCAATAGCAAGGCAGGTAGGACCAATAGGGGAAAAGAACCTACCATGACAGCAAGTGAGAGAACTTGCCAAGGTAACAGGTGAGGCAACACCAACAGCAAAGGAAGGAAAAGATCCACATTCTGCATTAATAACCTATGCATATTAAGTGATACTTCTCAAAGTGTTAGTCACAAACCTTTTGATAAACTTGTTAAAAAAGGATGGGATACCCTTGGAGGGATCGGGAGATCAATTCATTAAATGATCTGGAGATCATTAGAAGTAGTTAAAGAGTGATCATTCTATGACATTAACTATATCCCTTAATAACAAAAGTGGACTATGTGATTTAAGAGTGATCCTATCACAATGTGGATGTAGCTCACACATTGTGGGTGAACCACATAAAAATTGCCATGTGTTATTAAGGGCTTGCATTTGATTGATATTTGTACAGCTGTCCTTACATAATGAAGAAAGATAAAAATTGGATCATTGACTATAATAAGTCACAAGGATTAATTTGAAAAGATAAAAGCGAGTATCTCACACTAATTCACCCCCTCCCCCTCTCAATATGAGACCTAAAAAGGTCCTCATCAAGTGGTATCAAAGTCGGTTTCCTCTATTGATCCATTTTGCCTTCTTTGATCTGAAATTGTTTGTTGCTACTATAAATATTTATGTCTATTGCTAGTTGATATCATGGATAGCATAAATAGTGTTAATAGCAAAGGCATTCCCATGTTTGATGGACAAAATTATCAATTATGGAAGAATATAATGCTCCCATATCTAATGTCACTTGGTCTGGATATGTTTAAGTCTACTGTTAGTGGTTTCATCCTTGTTGTTGAAGATGCTGCTATGACTCCTACTGATAAGAAAAATTTGGAATGTGATGTAAAGGCGAGAAATGCCTTAAATGCTTCCTTATTAGATAAAGAATTCACCAAAGTGATGGGGTACAATACAACCAAACAAATTTAGGACAAACTAAAGAATATTTACTAAGGTGACGAGGTTGTGAAGGAAGTCCAGCTACAAATCTGAAGGAGCAAATTTAAAGACATAAAGATACAAAATGATGAATCTGTGGATGCCTTTTTCACAAGAGTCAATGAAATTATGTGTTCTATTAGAGGCTATTAAGAGGAGATCAACAATTCTACTATAGTAGGAAGATACTTAGAACGTTACTGGAAGCTTACAATGTTGAAGTTTCCTTTGTAGAAGATAAAGATTTTGATAGGCTGCCCCTAAATGATTTGCTGAAAAAGGACGCCTTTAAGACAATGAAGAAATTAAAGATTAAAGACCAAGAAGAAGAATCTAATAGCAACTCTGAAGTTGAAGATGGCGATGCTAAACTTGATAGAGTCATAGCATACATCACCAAATATATAAGGAAAGGTAGTACAAGGGAAAATTACGCTTGAAGTACTTTAGTTGTGGAGCAATTGAACACTTTGCTATGGACTGCCTAAAGAGAAGAGAAGTAGATAGTGATGTTGATGATGAGTCAGCCCTAAGGTGAAGAACAAAGAAATCTAGCTATTCTAAAGCTAGAAATTCAAGTTCCAAAAGGAAAAAGCAACTCTTTATATCCAAAAGAAGAAATTTTTTGAGCAAGCTGAATAAAGAAGATTCTGAAGAAGAAGTTGATGATGATTTTGATGATGTTGCTACAGAAAATGTGCTAGTTGCTCAAGTAGATGTTGAACAAGAATCTTCAAGTGATAAGGAATCAATTGAAGACGAAGAGGATGAGTTAGTGTAACAACTTGAGAATAAATTGAGAGCCTATTTATGCAAAAACAAGCTAGAAAAAAAAAGGTAAAAGCATCTCAAAAAACCATATGAAGATTTTGCTGTTGATGAATCTAATCCCCTAGTGAAAGAAAAGGAGTTTAAAGAAAAAGAGGAGTAATTAATGATACATAAGGAGTTGAGTGTACTTAAGGCAAAGCAATGCAAGATATATGAAGATCTTCGCATTAAGGTGATCCCATAAGAGCAAGAAGTGCTATTTTTTCAAGCCAAACTCCATAAGGCTGAGATCGAATTGAAGAAGTATGGAGAAAGCTTTAAACAAGCCATGAAAGAAAAAGGAGAGTCATCTTTAACAAATGCCATCAAGGAGGATGCTACCAAAAAATTGGATGAGTTTCTAAACAAGCATAGACCTCATTCTATGGGGATGATAGGACTTGGCTATATTTAAAAGCCAAATGAGTAGGTAGTAAAGAAAAAGAAAATTGTGCTTGTACTTGAAAGCAAGCACAATGACATTGTGAAGAAGAGAAACCAACCTAAGCTAAAATGGGTTAGGAAAAATGTGGTGAAAACTCTCATCCAAAGGAGATAGGTTGTCAAAGATGGAAAGAAGTCTACCACAATAGATGCTGAAGATAGAAGACATGAATATGGTGAAAGAAGAAAATCCAAATTTGAAGGATTATACTAGAGTTGTGGTAAGTATAGGCACAAGGCTAATGTGTGCTATAGTAATGAGCTTATAATGAAGAGGAATGTGAGGTAAGATTCTAGGGGGAGACTCTATCAATAAAGGAGACAATCTCAAGTGAAAAAAAGTCATATTCCACTAAGAAATAGATTTGATTTGTTGGGAGAAATTTGTGAAAAATGTGAAAAGCTTGGACATACCACTGAGGATTGCTTGACATTGCTACGGGTCAAAGAGTGCAAAGAAGAATACCTACACATTCTCTTACATTTGGCTAAACATTGTTGCACAATTAATAAGGGCAGAGGAGAACACCTACACATGCTCCTACATTCAGCCAAACATTACTACCTGATTAAAAACTGTAGAGTAGAACACTTACACATGCTCTTACATTCGGCCAAACCAGAAGAAGAGGAAAAGAAATGACTATGGTTATGGAAGAAAAGCCATGGATCCTGGACAGTGGTTGCTCTTCACACATGACAAAAGACTCCAAGGTGTTGAAGGAAGTAGTAAAATATAATGGAGGATTAGTCACATTTGGCAATGATGGTGCTGCTAAAATTGGTGTACAAAAGGTAAAATTGAAGGAAGTGCCTTATGTTGAAAGGCTAAAACACAATCTTATCAATGTTAGCCAACTTTGTGATGATGGACATGATGTTGCTTTCAGCAAGGGTGTCTACACAATAAAAAGATTAAGCGATGATGCGATTCTTATTAAGGGAGAAAGAACAAATGAAAATTTATACCAAGTTTTTAGAAGCAAAAACACATGCTACATGAGCACCAAAGATGAGAATTTGCTATGGCGTAGGAGATTGGGACATCTTGGACAAAAAAGGCTAAACAAGTTGTTCAAAAATGAAGCTGTCAAAGATGTACCCAAGCTAAGCAAAGAAAGAAATTACCCACAAAAATATAGAGATTCAAACTAAAATGTCATTGGAGCAAGTTGCAGATATATTCACCAAAATTCTATTAAGAGAGATGTTCTAAAAGTTAAGGTTAAACTTATGTATTCAACCATCCTCTAGAGGTTGAGGTATGCCTTTAACCCCTCTCACCATCCCTTTTCTATTATTCTTTGGATTTGTTGTCAAAGGGGGAGATATTTTGCATAAATTCAAAAAGTGTATATACTGATTAAAAGGGGGAGTAACTTGATAAATAAAGGGGGAGAAATTGTAAAGGGGAAGAAGCAATAAAAAGGGGGAGTTGAGTTAAAGGTACAAATACATGCAAAAAGGGAGATACATGTTTCAAGGGGAGCTGTGAATGTCAAAAGCTGTTGCTTGTGCTTAATTATTAATTTGTGGATTTAATGTGTTGTCAACAAATCCAAAAGGGAAGATTGTTGAACCCATCTTCTATGGTTGACGTTGGATTTGTTGTCAACAGCATCTCACACAATTGTTCTTGTTGATTTGATATTTTGAATGTCATTACGATGTAGAGCAGTTGTTAATCAAAACCATTGATGGCAAGTCAACTCTAAAGTCAATAAGAAGGTAGCAGCAATTATAGCAAGAAGAAGGCAAAATTTTTAGTAAGGAAAAGACAATAATTCGAGCAAGGAGAAGGTAGCAATTGTAATAAGGAGATGACATTAACTATAGCAAGGAAAAGGCGGCAACAAAGGAAGGAGATGATTGTTGAGCCCATTTTTGATAACTAATGTTGGATTTGTTGTTAATAGCATCTCACACAGTTGCTCGTATTGATTTCATGTTTTGAATATCGTTAAGATGCAGAGAAGTTGTTGGTCAATACCGTTGATGGTAGGTCAACTTTGAGGTCAATGAGTTGATGTTAACTGTTGACCTTAAATTTTAGGTGTCAAGGCCGATTGTTGACCCTTGACCATTGACCTTAAATTTTAGGAAGTCAATGTTGATTATTGACCTTAAATTTTTAGAATCAAATCTGGTCGTTGATTATAGGGCAACCCTTGGGAATCAATGCTAACCATTAATGATTATGCAACCCTAAATCTCAAAGCTCATAAATGCATCCATGCATCTTTCAAGATGGGTGTGTGCTACAAAAGAGAGACTAACCAACTGTAAAGAGAGAATGACAAAGATAAAGGTAGCCACTAAAAAGAGAGTGATTGGCCAAGATTATAGCACCAAGGAAAGGTGTAGTACTAAAGAGAGGTGCAACCAGCCACCAAAGAAGGAGGTAGTCGCACTAACTAAAGGGGGAGTTGTAGCAATTGACAGCCTTACCAAAGGGAGAAGAAGGTAGTAGCTATCCAAACCAAAGGTAGAAGAAGAAGGCAATAGCCAACCAAACTAAAGGGAGAAGAAGAAGGCATGTAATAGCCACACAAAACTAGGGTAGACGTGCATCAGCCACACTAAACCAGAGGATACGTGCAGCAGTCATACCAAACCAAAGGAGAACGTACAGTAACGAAGTAAGGAGAGGTGCAACAGTTGGCAAACTGATTAAGGATAGGTGCAATAGCTAGCAAACTAATAAAGAATAAGGTGCAACAGCCATCAAAAAGGGAGAAAGTAGCTTGCAGTACAACCAGCAATTGTAACAGCAAGTATAACCAGCAATTGCAGTAGTTAGCACAACTAGCACAACAATCGGTAGCAAATGAATCACAACCAGTAGCTTATAGAATTGGAAATAGGTGAATCATAACTAGCAGCTTGCAAAACCGCCAACAAGTAAATCATAACCAATAGCTTGTAGAACCGGCAACAGGGCAAGTAGCACCAGTAAGGCAAGAGAAGTTACTAAGGCAGTAAGTGAGGCAACCTACCAAGGCAGTAGGTGAGGCAGCACTAGTAGCAAAGGAAAGTGAAGATCCACATTCTGCATGAGTAGTTGTTGCATATTGAGTGATCCTTCTCAGGAAAGTGTTAGTCATAAACCTTTTGATAAACTTGTTGAAAAAGGGTGGGATACCCTTGGAGTGATTTAGAGATCAATCCATTGAGTGATTGGGAGATCAACTCTTTGATTCAGAGATCATTGTAAGCGGCTAAAGAGTGATCCTTCCACGACATTAACTATATCCCTTGATAACACGAGTAAATTGTGTGATTTAGGAGTGATCTTATCACACCATGGATGTAACTCACATATTATGGGCAAACCACATAAAATTTGTCTTTGCATTTGATTGATATCTATATAATCACTCTCACATAAAAAAGAAAGATAAAAATTGGATAGTCAACTCTAACAAGTCACAGAGGTTAATCTAAAAGGATTTGTAAAAAGCCAACATCTCACATTGATTCACCCTTTTCCCTTCTTAACGTGAGACCTAAAAAGGTCATCAAGTGGTATTAAAGCTAGTTTCCTCTGTTGATCCATTTTATCTACTTTGATATGAAATTGTTTATAGTTGTTATAAATATTTACATCTATTGCGAGTTAATATCCTAGATAGCATGAATAGTGTTAATAATAAGGGCATTATCACGTTTGATGGAAAAAATTATCAGTTATGGAAGAATAGAATAATCCCATATCTGATGTCACTTGGTCTAAATGTGTTTGAGTCTATTATTAGTGGCTTCATCCTTATTGTTGAAGGTGATGCTTTGATAGCTATTGATAAGAAGAATTTAGAGTACGATAAAAAGGCGAGAAATGCCTTATATGCCTCCTTATAGGACAAAGAATTTACCTAAGTGATGAGAAGCAACACAGCCAAACAAATTCAGGACAAACTAAAGAATATTTATGAAGGAGGCAAGGTTGTGAAGTAAGCCAAGTTACAAATTTAGAGGAGTAGATTTGAAGACACAAAGATGCAGAATGATGAATCTATGAATGCTTTTTTCATAAGAGTCAACGAAATTGTGTGCTCCATTAAAGGCTATGGAGAGGAGATCAATGATGCTATTGTGGTAAGGAAGATACTTAGAACCTTACTAGAAGCTTACAATTCCAAAGTCTCCTCTATATGAGATAAAGATTTGGATAGGTTGCCCTTAGATGATTTGCATAGCATATTGGTAGCTTATGAAATAAGAACAGCCTAATGAAGAAAGAAAAGAAGTCTAAAGCAGAAAAAAAGTTGGCATTTAAGTTAATGAAGAGATTAAAGATTAAAGACCAAGAAGAAGAATCTAACAACTCTGAAGAAGAAGATGGTACTACTAAATTAGATAAAGTCATTGTATACATCACCAATAATATAAGGAAAGGAAAAAGGAAGTATAAGGGAAAATTACCCTTGAATTTCTTTAGGTGTCAAGCAATTGGGCATTTTTCCATGGATTGCCTAAAGAGAATAGAAGCAGATAGTAATGATAATGATGAGTCGGTCCCAAGGAGGAGAACAAATCAATCTAACTATTCTAAAGCTAGAAATTTAAGTGCCAAAATGAAAAAGTAACTCTTCTGATCCAAAAGAATAAATTTTTAAAGCAAGTTGGATGAAGAAGATTCTGAAGAAGAAGCTGATGATGACTTTGATGATGATACTAAAAAGAATATGTTGGTTGGACAAATAGATGATGATTAAGAATCTTCAAGTGATAAGGAATCAATTGAAGAGGAAGAGGATGAGTTGGTGTAGCAACTTAAGAATGAGTTGAGAGCTTATTTGCACAAAAATAGCAAGTTGGAAAAAGAGCTGATTGTACTTGAGCAAAGCAAGCAAGATACACAAAGATCTTGGCATTAAGGC
The DNA here is from genome assembly GCA_020615895.1 of Ceriops decandra. NCBI lineage: Eukaryota > Viridiplantae > Streptophyta > Magnoliopsida > Malpighiales > Rhizophoraceae > Ceriops > Ceriops decandra. The sequence goes on from JAHLGO010000001.1 coordinate 5,865,473, forward strand.
TATTGCACAAGAGATAGAGGTGTTGATTTTTTTAGCCAAGCTCCATAAGGCTGAGCTTGAACTAAAGAAGCATTAAGAAAGCCTTGTGTAAGCCTTAGAAGTGGGAGGAGACTCGACTTCAGTAAAACCACCATGGAGGAAGCTGCAAAAAAATTGGATAAGTGTCTAAGTAAACAAAGACCTCATTCTATGGTAAGAAAGGCCTTGGCTATATTGAAAAGCCAAATAAAAAGGTAGCAAAGAAGAAATAAATTGTGTTTATGCCTGAAAGCAAGAACAATGACATGATGGAGAAGAGAAACTAACCCAAGTTAAAATGGGTTAGGAAAGATGTGGTAAAGACTCCCATCTAAAGGAGACAAGTTGTCAAAGATAGAGAGAAGGGTGCCACAACAATTGCTAAAGAAAGGAGACATGAACTTTGTGAAAGCAGAAAATCTAGATTTGAAGGATTCTGTTAGAACTGTGGTAAGTATGGGGCACAAGAATAATGTGTTCTGTAATAATAGATCTATAATGAAAAGGAATATAAGGCTCTAGGGGGAGACTCCATCAAGAAAGGAGATAGTCATAGGTGAAAAGAAGCCATATTCCACTGAGAAACAAATTTGTGGAAGATGCAAAAAGGTTAGACACACTTTAAGGATTGCTTGATATTGCTGCCCAATCAAAGAGTTCAAAGGAGAACACCTATATGTGCTCTAACATTTGGCCAAACATTATTGCCCAGTCAAGGTGTGCAAAGGAGAACATCTACATATACTCCTAAATTTGACCAAAGAAGAAGAAGAAGAGGAAGAGAAACGATTATGGTTATGGAAATAGCCTTCAAAGCTTCCAAGAAAGAAAAGTCATATATCCTAGATAGTGGGTACTCTTCACAAACGAAAGGAGAATCCAAGATGTTGAAAGGAGTAGCAAAATATGATAGAGGGTCAGTCAAATTTGGCCATGATAGTGCCTTAAAGATTAAAAGTGTTAGCATTACTGAAATTGGTGCAGAAAAGCAAAAATCAAAGAAAGTGCTTTATGTTGGAGGGCTAAAAGACAATCTCATCAATATTAGCCAGCTCTGTGATAATGGATATGAAGTTACTTTCAACAAGAGTGGTTGCATAGTAAAGAGATTAAATGATGGAGTTGTTCTCACTAAGGGTGAAAGAACAAAATGGAAACATATACCAAGTTTTCAAAAGCAAAATTACATGCTACATGAGCGCCAAAGATGAGAACTTGTTGTGGCATAAAAGATTAGGACATCTTAGACAAAAGGGGCTAAACAAGTTGTCCAAAATAAAATTGTGAGTGATGTACTCTAGTTGAGAAGAGAAAGAGATGCAATTTGTAGCACATGTCAAAAAGGGAAGATGGTGAATGCTCCCTACAAAAATGTGGAGATTCAAACAAAGAAGCCATTGGAATGACAAAGATTGACAAAGGGTGATAGGTATTTCATCTCCTTCATTGATGATTTTACAAGAATGACTTATATTATGTTCTTGAAAGATAAGTTAGAGGTTCTCAATAATTTCAAGAGCTAAAGAAGGCTGTGATGAGGAGTGTTTTAGGTCTTACACTAAGAGGGGGGTGAATCAATGTGAGATATCCTTTTTTTACAAATTAATTCAAATTTAACCTTTGTGACTTGTTAGAGTCAATGATCCAATTTTTTCTTTTTCTCTTTTATATGAGCACAATCGTATGAATAAAAAATCAATGTCCATGCACAAGCACCCAAGAATACATGACAATTTTTACATGATTCACCTATAATGTATGAGCTACATCCACGATGTAAAAGGTGTTTCTTAACATGCTTATATAGGAAAAACCATAATTATAAGAGATCACTCTAATTAAGGAATACAAATCTACCTTGATTAGGAATCCTAAGGAATACAAATCTACCTTGATTATAAATCCTTAAAATAGACTACAACTAATAATAACTAGGCATAAAAGTCAAAGTAAAAACCCTAACTAATGTATCAAGACTTAACTGAACCTACAAGCCCGAATAAACCCAAAAAGTTAAGCCTTTCTACATGTAATTCAACCTTAACATAAAATCTAGCAACCCAAAACAAAATCAAGCCCTTTAATACAACTTAGCATGTAAATTGAGTCTTTCCTTAGGTTAGTCATACAGCTTAGACTTATATCATGGGCTCTAAGTTTTGTTCTTTAAGTTCTAAGCCTTGTCCATCATTTTGTACATAAAGATAAGTAATTATCCTCAATGTAGCATTAAAAAATTTTAGAATAGCCTTAGAATCTTTTAGAAAAGCCTTAGAATCTTTTAGAAAACCCTCTTTGTCACATAGTTCCATGATTAAACCTTGTAAAGCATCTTTTATTCTTTTTGTCCTTGCCCTAATCATTAGACCACTAATTCCTTACAAAGGATTTAAGGAATACTTGCTTTGTTACATTTGAATACCAACTTCTTCTCCATCATTAATGAAGGCTTAATTCAACATATTTATATAATTAATAAAGCCTTAACTTACATTAGGATATCCTTATTTTCCTTTAAGATTGAATCAACTTCTTTGGCCTAAACATCTTTAATTAGCCTGTTGAGTGCAACTTTCATCCTTTTAACTCTTAAACATGTCATTGGCCGTTCTTGAATGCTTAATGGATCCATATAAGCCCTTTGTGCATTGTCTTCTCCATGGATCTTATCATTTCCCCTCTCTTCAAAAGAATCCATCCACAAATCATCCCATGCATCAAAAGGATGATATGGACCTTCTTAGGTCTCACACTAAAAAAGAAAGGGGGTGAATTAATGTGAGATGTTTATTTTTTACAAATCTATCAAGATTAAACCTCTGTGACTTATTAAATTTGATGATCCAATTTTATCTTGCTCCTTTATGTGAGAATGGCTCTATGGATATCAAGCTAGCACAAGCACCCAATAACACACAAAATGTTTTACATGGTTCACCCGTAATGTGTGAGCTACATCCCTAGTGTTATAGGATCACTCCTAAATCACACGATCCACTCTTGTTATCAAGGGATACAGTTAATGTTGTGGAAGGATCTTTCCTTAACCACTATTGAAGGATCACTTCTTAACTACATACAATGATCTCTTAATCACCCAAAGGGTTTCTTACCCCTTTTCAAAGAAGTTCACAAAACGTTTATTACAAAAACTTTGCTGAGAAAGATCTCTCCATGTGCGTAAGCTGTTATGGCAACAAATTGAACTTCTCCTTTCTGTCTATCATTCTCTCCTTCCACACTACCAGTTTTTGCCTTCTACACTCTTGGTCTCTACCTTCTGTATTGCCAAACTCTACCTTCTGCATTACTGATCTCTACCATTTGCACTATGGGTCTCTACCTTCTGCATTGCAAGTCTCTACTTTTTACACTGCTAGTCACAACTTCCTACTGTTGTCTCTTTTTTCTCTTTTGTTTCTACTGCTCACAGCTTCCTACTACTTGTTGTTTTATGCTCTGTCGCTACCTATTATTTTTTGTTATGCCGCTGCCTGTTGTTTTATATTGTGCCACTACCTTTTGTTTTCTATTGTGCCACTGCTTGCTTTTTGTTTTTTTGCTATGTCGTAGCTTGTTATTTTTTGTTGTGCCACTGCATGTTGTTTTTTTAACTATACCATAACTTATTATTTTTTGTTGTGCCACTGCTTATTTTTTCTTTTCTCTTGCTGTTGGTTTTCTCCTATTTTTATGTCTACTGGTCTCTACTATTCCCCTCTTTTTGTGGCTCACCTATTTTTTCAACCATGCTCTTTACCATTCCCCTCTTTTTGTAACCCACTTTTTTTTTTCAGCTATGCTTGTTGCCATTCCCCTTTTTTGTAGCTCACCCTATTGGTTATAATCTTTGTAGGTTTTTTACCCTCTCTTTGCTATATTTTTCTCTCAGCAGCAACATGGGTATTTATAAGCCTTAGTTTAAGGTTACCTTATCATCAATAGCCAACATTGATTCCTTAAATTGAGGGTTACCCTAGCATCAATGGTCAGCATTGATTCCTTAAATTTAGGGTCAATAGTCATCATTGACTCACACTCAATAAGTGACTTGTAGTGTTAATGCTAAATGCAATGTTAGAGGTAGCAATTAGTGCTTTCTTTACAACCAAAACACCACTAACAATCTAAATCAACTTGCCGTTTTTAGCGGTGCAAGGTAAGGCTGGCAATATTTCAGCCCTACTTTCTCTCCTTATTCTTGTCACATTCCACCAATGCCATCTTCCTTAATCCTTGAATAAATCAGCTACCAACACACTTTGTAAATACAATAAACACATCTCAAAGGTACTCATAACATCAAATCAACAAGGACACATATATGAGATGTTATTGACAACAAATCCAACATTAGCCATCAAAGATAGGCTCAATAATCTTTCCCTTTGTATTTGTTGGCAACACATTAAATCCAAAAGTAAGCAATTAAGCACAACCAGTAGCTTTTGACATTTATAGCTACCCCTAAGACATACATCTCCCTTATTACATATGGGCCTGATACCAATTGGAACCAACCTCAATTTTTAACTCCCCTTTCACAATTTCTACTTTTTTGCCTTTCATATTTCTCCCTTTTATTTGATTTTTACCTTTGGATTTATGATGCTATTCCCCCTTTTGATCAATATATTCTCTCTTTGAATTTAAGCAAAATATCTCCCCCTTTGATAACAAATCCAAAGAATAATAGAAGAGGGAAGGAGAGGGAGGGTTTAGAGGCATCCCTCAGCCTTTAGGAGGTGGCTGAACACATAAGATCAGCCTTAACTTTTAGAACATCTCTCTTGACAAATGTTTGGTGAATATATTTGCAATTTGCTTCATGTTGGTCACATACTCCAACTTTACTTTATTTTTCTCCATTTTTTCTTTGATGAAGTGGTACTTGATTTCAATATGTTTACATGTGAAGTGTTGACAAGATTCTTTGATAAATTGATGTCACTTTGGTTGTCACAACCAATCAACAATGGCAATTGCACATCCACCTTCAAATCTTTAAGCTATTGTTTCATCCATAGCATTTAAGTACAAGCTTGAGTAGCAGCCATATATTTAGCCTTTGTAGTGCTTAAAGTCACTAAATTTTGCTTCTTGCTATGCTATGAAACACATCTACTACTTAAATAAAATGCACCACCTAATGTAAACCTTTTGTCATCATAATTTCCAACCCAATTAGCATCTGTATACCTATATAAATTAAGTTGTCCACTTTTATCATAAAGAAACCCATAATTTGTTATGTCCTTAACATATCTCAAGATTCTTTTAGTAGCCACAAGGTGAGATTCCTCATGTTCACTTTGAAATCTAGCATAAAGTGTTACAGCAAAAATGATATCAAGCCTTGATACTATGAAATACAGTAGACTTCCAATCAACTTTCTATATTCCTTCTAATCAACCATTTTGCCTTCTTTATCTTTGCTCAACTTTGTTCCAATAGCAATGGGAGTGCTTACTTCTTTAAAGTTCTCCATCCTAAACCTTTTTAATAGCTCACAAACATATTTTTCTTAGGAGAGAAAAATTTGATCCTTACTTTGCAAAACTTGTAGCCTTAAGAAGAATTTCATTTTACCTAGTATTAACATCTTAAACTTCTTCTTCGTGGCACATCTCAAAACTTGTAGCCATGCTTATGTTGTGGAAGGAACTTTCCTTAACCACTATGGAAGGATCACTCTTTAACCACTGTGATCTCCAAATCACCCTAAGAGTTTCCCACCCTTTTTCAAAGAAGTTCAGAAAAGGTTTATGACAAAAACTTTCTTAAGAAAGATCTCTCCATGTGCATAAGCTATTGTGGCAACAAACTGAACTTCTTCTTTCTCTCCACTGGTCTCTCTTTCCTCATTGTCAATCTCTATCTTTTGCACTACAAGTCAGTACCTTCTACATTGCCGATCACAACTTCTTACTACTGTCTCCTTTTTTTCTTTTGTTCTATCGCTCATAGCTTCCTAGTTTTTGTTGATTTATGTTGTGTCTTTGCCTATTATTTTCTATTGTGTCGCTCCATGTGTTTTTTTGTGCCATAGCCTATTACTTTCTACTGTGCCCTTGCCTGTTATTTTATATTGTGCCATTACCTGTTGTTTTTTTTTTTTACTATGCCACAGGTTATTATTCTCTACTATGCCACTGTCTGTTTTTTCTTTTCTCCTACTGCCTTTGCTCTACTAGTATTTTTCTCCTCTTCTTATGTCTACTGGTCTCTGTTGTTCCCCTTTTTTTGTAACTCACACCTTTTTTTTTAGCTACGCTTTTTGTCATTCTCCTCTTTCTACACCTCACCTTATTAGTTATACTCTTTATAGGTTTTCTACCCTCTCTCTGTTGTGTTTTTCTCTTGGAAACTGCATAGGTATTTATAAGCCTTGAGTTTAGGGTTGCCTTATCATCAATAGTCAGCATTGATTCTTTAAATTTAAGGTCACCCTAGCATCAATAGTCAGCATTGATTCCTTGAATTTAAATTAGCTGCCAACACACTTTGTAAGTGCAACAAACACATCTTAAAGGCACTCATAATATCAAATTAGCAAGGACACATATATGAGATGTTGTTGACAACAAATCCAACATTAGCTATAAAAAATAGGCTTAACAAAGGAGAATGATCAAAAAAATTAAATGTTGCATTCATATTATGCTCTTTAGGCAAGTTCAACTTATAAGCATTGTCATTAATTCATGCTACCACTTAAAATAAGCTATTACCTTTAATCTACAACTCTAAACACTTTTGATTATGTAAACTAGCATACTCATCAATAGGTAAAGGTATCAAATTTAAAGTAGTTAAATGATTAAATCCATACACATTTTCAAATGAAGAATAACTAGTAGCAAAATGAACATTCTTATGATTTGCAAACTTTATATACAACATACAATCTTTCTATGTTTTTAAATTCATTCAAATAAAAGCACATAACAATGGAGAAAAAGGTTGATTAACTATCTTAGTTTGTCCATCTATCTATGGATGGCAAATAGTTAAGAACAATAATTTAGTACCTAACTTATCCCACAAAATCTTTTGAACTTAAGAACTTTGTATCTTGGTTTGAAACAATGCTTTGAGCCATGTCATGCAAGCATACTACCTCTTTAAAGAATAATTCAACCATGTTGTTTGCTTTGTTAATTTTATGGCATAGGATGAAGTATGCCATCTTTGAAAACCTATCAACAATAACAATACAAAATTCTTACCCTATTTTAACCTTGATAGCCATAGCATAAAGTCCATAGATAAATCAACCTAAGATTGGCTAGGTATGGGTAAAATGGTGTACAAGCCATTGGGGTAAAACTCTAAAGTTAACCTATTTACATGTTATGCACTTCACACAAACCTTTTTGAAAACTTGTTTTGTGGGTAGCCAAAATAAATGTTTAACTAAGACATCTAGAATTTTCTTAACTCTAAAATGGCCTATTAAACCACCCTAATATGATTTTATCATATGAAGATCAATTAAGGATTAAAAATGGGAGTGAGAGAAAAAAAAAAAAGATATTAAGGCTAGGAAGAGAAAAAGGGGAAAGAAAAAGGAGAAAAATTAAGAGTTTATATGCAAAAGAGAGTAATATTAAGAGAGTGTTCTATTCAAAATAGCCTATGATTGTACTTTTATTCAAAAAGGCTTATTTTAGTACTAATGAGATTAACCCCTCCTTTCTAAGTTTTGTTTCTCTTTTGTAGGAATTTGATGTTATTTTTCACAAAGAACCAAGCATTTTGCCACCTTTAAAGGGAATAAAACATTAGATTGAATTCATCCCTAATATGACAATGATAGACCAAATGACTTATAAAAGCAATCTTGAGAAGACAAACGCACTTTAAAGGCAAATTAAGGAGCTTATGGCAAACAAATATGTAAGGGTAAGCATAAATTTATGTGCAACTTTAATATTGCTTGTAAAATTTTATGAAGTTCATTATACTCGTTCTAAAATTTTTTCTTTTCATCTAATATTTCATAGGAATAAACAATATACAACACAAATACAGATAGTAGAGAATAGAGTGTTCGTCCGCCCCAATGCGTATATAAAGGATTACGTATGGGAAATATTGAAAACGTCCTTTCTAGTAGTATTGCTGCTATTCTTAAAATGAATGAAATTTGTAGGATATGCATTGATTATTGAGCAATCAACAAAATTACTATAAAGCATTAGCATCTTAGACATAAATTAGATGACATGTTAGATAAATTGTGTTGAACCCATCTTTGATAGTTAATGTTAGATTTGTTATCAATACCATCTCATATGGTTATATGTGTTGATTTGAAGTTATGAATGTTGTTGAGATGCAGAGAGGTCATTGGAAAAAACTGGTGATGACAGATCGACCCTGATGTTGAGGAGTTAATGTTAACCGTGACCCTAAATATTAAGAAGTTAATGTTGACCACTAACTCTAAATTTTAGGACTCAAATTTGGCCGTTAATGTAGCGCAACCTTTTGGAATCAATAATGACCATTGATGATTATGTAGCCCTAATCTTAAGGCTCTATAAATACTCCTATGTATCTTACAAGAAGGGGTATGCTGCAAAATATTAAGAGAGTCAACCAAAAAGAGGTGAATGACAAACCTAAAGCCAAAAGGAGATGTGAACGGTAAGAGAAGAGGTAGCCACTAAGGGAGGTGCAGCTAGCCAAGAGGAAGTGCAAGGCAGTCAGCCAAAAGGAAGAGCAAGGCAACCGACCAAGAGGGAGAGAAAGTGACAACAGCAACTAGCCCTTGCAAGGGTGACAGTAGCAACCGGCACCAACACATCCAAGAGGTTTTCCAATAGACCAACAACACCTCAAGAGGCTTCCTAGCAACAAAAGCACACCTAGGAATCAAGCAAAAATTAGAACGTGCAATAGCAAGCTCGGGAATTAGTAGCCAGCTACCACACTAACAAACCACCAAGTTGCATGGCCCTCCCTAGCACTAGCAAGAGGTCCTTGCACCAGCACACCAACAGCCATACACCAACATCACCAATAGGGGGTCCCTGCACTTTGCACCAGTAGACATGCACTAGTAGTACTAGCAGGGGGTTCCCTACACCAACAAACCATCAGGTGTGCATTAGTAGCACCAGTAAGAGTTTCCTACACCAAAAACTCATCCAAAAGGCATCCCTATACTAGCAACACGTCTATGAGGGTATACTAGCATTAGCAGCACATCCAAGAAGTATACCAATACCAGTAGCATTTCGGGTGACTATACCAGCAAATGCAACATGTCCAATAGCCAAATCAATAAGTGTAGCATGCACAGCAACCAAATCAGTGATAACAACATACGTAAACAACAATAGGAGAATGTGCAGGTAACGATACTAGCTCGTGCATGTACAAATAGTAGTAGCAACGTGAGTAGATAGTAGCAGCGACATGAACAAACAACAATAGTGTGCATGGATAATAGCAATGGCACGAGCAGACGGCAATAACAGCACGAACAAACAGCAGCAATGCATGCAGATAGTAGTAGCAACGTAAGTAGATAGCAGCAGTGTGTATAGACCCACATAGATAGCAACAATATGTGCGAACAAAAGGAGTTGCATGTATGAATAGTAGGAGCTGCACATGCAGACAGCAAGAGCAACACGTGTGAACAACAAGCACAATGTGTGCAGAAAGCAACAATACATCCAGGAGGCTATACCAATAAGTGTGGTGCACCTAGCAACCAAAATAGCAAAAGCAATGCGTGTAGACAAATGCAGTGCTTGTGAACAGCAAACACAGTGCGTGAGAATAGCAACAAAGAATGTGGACAGTAGCAACATGCACTGAAAGTAGTAGCTGCACGTGTAGACATCATAGCAGCGCAACGAGCAGCAATAGCAATGCATGCAAGTAGCACCGACAGTGGTTGAAACAACACTGGCACCAAGGGAAAGAGAAGATCCATATTCTGCACTAACAGTCTATACATATTAAGTTATCATTCTCCAAGAAAGGTTTCACTATAAACTCTTGATAAACTAACTGAATAAGGGTAGGATACCCTTGAAGTGATCCGGAGATTATTGTAAATGGTTAAGGAGTAGTCCTTCCATAAGTAATTAAGGAGTGATTCTTCCACCATACTATTGTATCCTTTGATAACAAGAGTAGATTATATGATTTAGAAATGATTCTATCACACCATGGATGTAGCATGACATAATGGTTACTACTAGGTAACTATTAAATGAAGGAGTTATCATGTCTTAAGTAATCTAAATCCATCAAATAAAGGATTTATTGCTTTTAATTAGGTTTCTTTAGCATGACATAATCATTCATTGCTTGAAACTTGGGGTTGTCACCTAAGTCATTAATAATATGGCTTATTGTTTCATGATGAGGAATTAATCACACAAAATGGTTAGGCTATTATTAGCAGCCATGCCCATATTGAACATGAATTTCATTATGATATACACATCAATACACCTTAGATAGTTTGAATCTATTGAATTATAGCAACAAAAGGAGTCATTTATCTAAATTGTCATTTCATACATGGATAAAAATGATTAATTGCTTGAAAGATAGGGTCATCACTTAATTTCTAGCTAATAAGACTTATCCTTTCATTTTATGTTACATAGAAATCATGAAATATACATAAATCACTAAACTAATCATTGATGTTATGGTGAGATACATGTTTTTAAGCCATGGATAATTTGACTTCTTTTAAGTTTATCAAATAAAGGAGTTATTACTCTTTATTAGCTTTTTTTGCCAAAAGAGAATCATTAATTGCTTCAAACTTGATATTGCCACTTGATTTCATGGCAATGAGACTCATCATATAGTTGGAAGGAATTACTTATACAAATTGGTTGTGCAATTGGCCATCATGTTTACATTGACTAATAATTTCATTAGAACATTCATGTCAATACAACTTGAGTAGTTACAGTCCATTAAATTCCATCCAACAAATAAATCATTTATCTTGATTAGATTTTCTTACATGGATAGAATGATTCAATGCTTGCAAGTTGACATTGTAACACTATTTCTAGCTAATAAGACTTATCATTTTATTTCGTGGCATCATTCACATAATGAAATCATAAAATTAATTTAAATGTCTTCATCAATCACTTATATCATTAGGAGATACACTTATTTTGTTTGAGGTAATCTAAATTCAATTGAAGTCTATTGAATAAAGAAGTTATTACTCTTAATTAGCATTCTTTACTAGGAAAGGATGGTTTATTACTTGAAACATCAAATTGTCACCCAACTAATTGGCAATAAAACTTTTCCTTTCATTGTAAAGAATCATCCATTGTAAATTACCATGCAATTAACTTCCATTATGATTTCCACTTAATACACCATAAGGCTTATCACTTTCATTATAGGGAATCATTAATATAGTGGAATCATGAAATTAACTTAAATGGATACATAAATCACTGATTTTATTTCAAAATGCACAATATTATTATTTGGTTAGTCTGAATCAATTCGTCAAATAAGAAGTTATTACTTTTGGTTAGCGTTCCTTATATGGAAAGAATCATTCATTGTTTGCAACTTGACACCATCATCTAATTTATAGGCAAAATGACTTTTCCTTTCATTATAAGGAATTATTCAAACAAAGTGATCATGTAATTAATATTCATATCTACATTGAACATTTGTTTCATTATTACGTGCATGTCAATACTCATTAGGACATCTAAATCTATTGAATTTTATCTAACAAAGGAGTTAGTTGATGAATCTGCCTCCACCTATAAGCTAGTATAACTTAGACCTTATCTCTCTTCCCCCATTTATTATAAGGAATCATTAACAAAGAGGAATCATGAAATTAACTTAAATGGATACGTGAATCAATGATTTTATTATGAAATGCACAATATTATCATTTGGTTAGTTTAAATCAATTAAAGTCCATCAAATAAGAAGCTATTACTATTGGTTAGCTTTCCAAGGGCAGTGCAACTAGCCACACCAAGGAGAGGTGTAATAGCAAGATCTAGCAAAAGGTGTAGCAAAAACCAACAACTGTAAAAGGTAAATGAGAATTAGCAACATCTAGTAGAAGATGTTGCAAAAACCAGCAACTATAAAAGGTGAAGGAGAATTCGCAAGATCTAGTAGAAGGTGTGAGCTATGTCTATGATGTTATAGGATCACTCCTAAATCTCACAATCCACTCTTGTTATCAAGGGATACAACAATGTTTTGGAAGGATCACTCTTTAACCACTTATAAAAGGACTACTCTTCAACTACTTACAATGATCTCCCGATCACTCCAAGGGTATCTCACCCCTATTCAACCAGTTTATCAAGATTTTATAGTGAAACCTTTCATGGAGAAAGATTACTTAATATGTACAAATTGCTAATGTAGAATATGGATCTTCTTCTTCCTTTACTGCTTGTATTGTCTCATCTGCTGTCGATGTTGCTTGCACATGTTGGTTTTGCTACTCGTTGTGCTGCTATGATGTCTGCATGCACGGTTGCTACTATCTGTATGCATTGCTACTATCCTCACGTGCTATGTCTGCTAGCTATATGTGCTGTTGTTGTCCATGTGGATGCTAATGCTATCCATTGCTAATGCTATTCGTACGCACTACTGCTACTGTTCGTGTGCGCTGCTCATGTTGTTCGCACATGGTGGTGCTACTATCTGTGTGTGCTATTAATGTTGTCCACACGCACTACCATTGCTATCTTTGTGCATTGTTGATGTTGTCCACATGTGCTGCTAATGCTATCTGCATGCGCTGCTATTGTTGTCTACACGCAATGCTGTCGTTGTCCATATGCACTCTGTATGCAATACTCCTGCTATCCGCAAGCACTACGTCTACTTTCCTCACACACTATTTCTAATGTCCATGTGTGTTGTTGCTTTTGTCAGCATGCATTGCTATTATCTGTAAGCGCTACAGCTACTATTAGCTTGCACTACTACTGTTATTCGCGCGCGCTGCTACTATTTGTTTGCGTCGCTGCTGCTATCCACATATGCTGCTACTGTTTGCTCGCGTCGCTACTATTATCCCCACGTGCACAAGCTGATATTGCTTCCTGCACATTTTCTTATTACTGTCACACGTGCTGCTGTTGTTGATTTGGCCACTAGGCATGCTACACATTTTGATTTGGCTGCTGGATGCACTGCACTTGCTGGTATAGTCTCTCGAATGTGCTACTGGTGCTGGTAGTCCCTCCTAAATATGCTGTTGGAGTAGGGACATGCTATTAGTGCTAGTATACCCTTCTTGATGTGTTGTTGGTGCAAGGATGCCTCCTGGATGTGCTGCTAGTGCACGCCTACTGGTTTGCTAGTGCAGGGACCTCCTGCTAATGCTATTGGTGCATGCTTATTGGTTTGCTTGTGCATGAACCTCTTGCTGGTGCTGTTGGTACTTCTCTACTAGTTTGCTCGTGCAATGACCTCTTCCTGGTGAAGGGCTACTAGTTTGCTAATGTAGGGATCTCTTTTTGTTGCACCACCTTCTACAAGACTTTCAATTTGTACCTTTCCTTATATAGTTATTGATTCTTCAATGCCTTCTGTCGAACTTGCTGGTGGCTATTGGTTTTGGTATATGCTTTCCTTACTATTGGTTCTAGTATAGGCTCATGGATTGCTTCTAGTTTGCTGCTGGTTTTGAGTTTTTACTTGATTCCCAAGCATGCTTTTGCTGCTAGGAAGCCTCCTGAGGTGCTGCTGGTTTGTTGGAAAACCTCCTAGATGTGTTGGTATGGTGGCCGACTACTGTTGTCACCTTTGTAAGGGTCGACTACTGGTTTGTTAATGAGGGTTGGCTACTTTGCTGCCTCTTTCTCTCCCTCTTGGTCGATTGCCTTGCTCTTCCTCTTAACCAGCTACACCTCCCTTGGTGGTTGCCTCTTTTCTTGCCGTTCACCTCTCCTTTTGGCTTTAGGTTTGCTGTTCACCTCTCTTTGGCTGGCTTTCTCAATTTTCTGCAACACACGCCCTTTTTGCAAGATATATAAGGGTATTTATAGTATCTTGAGATTAGGGCTACACGATCATCAACAGACATTGTTGATTTCCAAAGGTTGCCCTACAATCAATGGCCAGATTTAAGTCTTAAAATTTAGGATCAATGGTCAATATTGACTTCTTAAAATTTATGGTCAATGATCTTAACCCCTAAAATTTAGGGTTAAGGTTAACATTGACTTTTTAACATTAGGGTGGACCTGTTATCACTAATTTTCCCAATGACCTCTCTACATCTCAACGGTATTCATAACCTCAAATCCAACATTAGCTATCAAAGATAGGTTTAACAATATCTCTCTTTGGATTTGTTGGCAACACATTAAATCCAACAATGCACATATAACAATTTTTGACATTTACTGCTTCCCCTGCACATTGTCATTCATAACTCTCCCTAAAACATGCATCACTTACTACTTCCCCTTTTTGCTTCTCCCCCTTGACAAGTTCTCCCCCTTTATCCATCAAGCTACTCCCTTTTTTATGAGTACACACCTTTTTTCTGATTTAAGCAAAATATCTTCCCCTTTGACAACAAAAGGTGTTCCCACAGCCTTGTATAGGTTGTAATTGTTGTCAACTTGATTTAAGTGTGCAAGAAAGTAAAGCCACATAAAAGGGTAAGATAGTAAATTGCCTTCTTAGGGTTTTATGAAGGAGTATATAAAGGTCAACAAAAGAGAGCACAGTATTGGCCAAAAAAAACAGAAGAGAGAGAAAACGCAGCCGTCATCCAAAAAGAGGAGAAGTCGGCAAATTAAGCAAATCAGAGCCGTCGACGGGAAGGAGAGAAGAGCAAAATGGCAAAATACTATTCGGCTAACCTAAACCACCGTCAGTAGAATAGGGGTTGCAAAAGTGAAAAATCTGACACGACAAGGAGAAAACCATGTGACAGCAAGAGAGAGATTGTAAGGAATGGCACACCATCGACACACCAGTGATTGGCAAGGAGACAATAAGGCAAAGAGGTAGATAGAGAAACAGATGACACAATTGGGTTGAAAGGAAGAAAATACTAAGACAGACAAAGAGAGAGAGACTATTAGCAAAACAGAGGAAATCCGGCTAGATGGCAACAGAGATATCTAGCTAGACAGTGAGAGAGAAAACAAAGAGCCACCACTGTTAGAGAGAAAGAAAACCCGATTTGGCTAACCAAGTGAGTATGAAAAAATAGAACCATGATAAAAAGAAAACCCAAAGGGCCAAAAAGAAAAATAGAACAAATACAGCCAAAGTGAGGGGTGGACGACAAAGAGAAAACCCAAACAACCAAAAGAAAAACAAAACAGATACGACCAAAGAAAGGGTGGACAGTGAAAATATACAACCGGCAAAAAGAAGAGCAACATGGCAAAACAACACACAATGTGAGACCACTGGCTGGAAGAAAACTAGAAACGGATAGGTGAGGGCAGGCCGTGAAACAATAAAACCATGGAACCAAGAGACAGGTGAGACTGTGAGATGGTGAAAGTAGGATTTGTGTGAAACAACGTAGAGAAGAAATTCGGCGAAGCATTGAAAGAACTCAAAGTATTTCAAGATTTCTTCAAGATAGGTTAGAGAGCGTTGCGGTGAACTTCTAACCAGCAGTGGAGCAGCCTTTCAATTTAACAAAGGCAAGACAAGCTAGAAGAAGGGTAAACATAGTAAGTGACATTCTTTGTATTGTACTTGCTTAGTAATTGCAATAGTGAAAGGAACAGAGGATTAAGACATCCATTGTAACTAGAATTTTCAAGTATAGTGGATAATCTCGGTAAGGGAGAGTTCCTACCATCATAGATGTATGTCACATTGAAGGAACCATGTAAATCTCGCGTGTCTTTAATTTGCTTTATGTTCTGTGTTTTGAATTGAGTTTTGAACCCTAAGAAAGGTGACTTTAGGGACTATTGTGATTATAGATAGCAATAGATCTACCTTAGTCAAGTCTAAGAAAGAGTTTACTTTTAAGAAGAGGTTGAAGTTGTTCACTTACCTGTGAATTGTGAATTATGGTGATATCGATTCACCCCCCTCTTAGTATCATAAACTAGTAGATCCTAAGGAGAAGTCAAGAATTTCAATTGGTATTAGAGCATTGGTTCATCAGTTTAAAGCTTAACAGCTTGGTGTACTAGTTTAAAGGGATCTAGAAGTTTGACTTGTTCAGCATACTGAGAAATGGAATCCGGAACCAACTACAATATGTGGAGAGCAAGAATGCCAGTGGTATTTGAAACCATGGGCATGAACGTGGTGAAATGCATACAAGAGGGTCTTGTGGCTTCGAAAAAAAGTAAAGACCCAACTCTAGAGGAATTAAGGTAGTTTGAGATAAATGAGGACCTCAAACGTCATCATTTCAGCATTGACAAATGCTGAGTATGCTAAAGTTATAGATTGCAAATTTGCCAAAGAGATATGAGATAGATTACAAAAAGTCTATGAAGGTAATGGCAGAATGAAGGAGGCTAAGCTTCAAGTTTTCAAGGAGAGATATGAATCTTTCAAAATGCAGAAGAATGAGACAGTTCAAGAGTTCTTTACTAGGGTTATTGACACTGTAAATGACCTGAGAAGTCATAGGAAGAACAAGAAGGACTCATCGATTATGAAGAAAATTCTGAAAATTCTGCCGGAGAGGGTTACCTCAAAGGTAGCAACCATAGCGGAGAGTAGAGATCTCAATTCTATGTCTCTACATGATCTCCAATGCAATCCGATTGCATATGAGATGAGGACAAAGTTAGTTGAAAGCTTTGTAACAACGAAGGTATCAAAGGAGGTAGCTTTCAAAGCCATGAAACACTTAAAGATAAAAGAAGAGGAAGAATCATCAGTTAGGATGATGATGATGAAGTGGAAGAAAGTGAAGGTGAAGTATTGGCTTACTTCACAAGAAAATTCAAAAGGGATCTCAGAAGGGAAAAGGACAGTTGTCCTTGAGATGTTATCGTTGTAGGCAGACTAGATACTTTACCTTTTGATGCAAAGTGAAACTTGATGATGAAGATGAGGATGGTGATGATGAGCAGAATTTAAGATGAAGAAGATCATCATTCAAATCAAAGAAGTTCAGTAAGAAGACTGTTAACCCAAAAAAGAAGAAGAGAAACTCATTCAAGAGTTATGTGAGTCAGATAAAAGAAGCTGATGAGGATGAAGATGAAGATTCATTAGATGAGCATGCCTTTATGGCATTAGCTTAAGGTAGTAGTTCAACCTTTGAAGAGGAAGAAGAGGTTGATGAAGAAGAGCTAGATCTTGAAGCTAAGCTAGAAGCAGTTTCAAAGGAGATAATCAGAAGGGGCAGAAACATAAGAAGGTTAGAGGCCCATATAAAACAATTAAAGCAAAGTTTGAGGAAGCTGAAAGTCAAAAGGATGAAATAAAGGCTAAGCGTATTGATTTGAAGAGAAGATTTGAGGAACAGATCAAAATATGTGAAGACCTTACAGTAGTGCTTAGCTCAAGAGCTTCAAAAGTTGAAGAAATAGAGTAAGAGCTGCTGAGACTTCAGCAACAACTCAAAAGTAGCAAAAAAAAAAAAAACTTGTAGAAGCTTGAAATGATAAGAGAAACAAGTTCTGCAAAAGGAGAGAAGAATGTAGAGAAAGTGCAGCAATCTGAGGCTGTATTGGCTAAAGAAAATAAGAATGTGCCACAGAAGATGAAAGAGAAGGTTATGACTCAGAAGAAGATAGTTAAGAATAAAGAAGATCTGAATAAGCAACCTAGGGTGGCAAATAAGAAGGAAGAAAAGAAAGTCAACTAGCAGAGGGCTACGGCTGAACAAAAGAAGGAGAAGAAGGTGACTGAGATCAAAGTCACACAAGCAATGATGCTAACTACTTTGCCTACACAGCAAGTGATGAATAGAAGAAGACAAGTTGTGATCAGACCCAAGAAAAGGTAGTTTCAAGGTCATTGCCTTTATTATAGAGTTTGGGGTCATAAGGCGAGTAACTATTGGTGGAGAAGGCCAGTATATATCTCTAACTCGAGAAGATAGGATGCTGAATACAAGGGGAGACAATACAAAATTTAGAAGAGAACACCTGTCGTAAGTTCTTGCACATATTGTAAAAAGCAAGGACACACTAACAAGGATTGTTAGTGAAAGCCCAAACCAATGGTTTCAAAGAACAAGTTTGCTATATTGGCAGACTTGGAAAAGTGTGAAAGGTATAGGCAAGATGGCCATAATGCCAAGAGTGCATGACACTTCTCCCTGAGCAAGAGAAGGCACTTAATGGCGTAGTGAAAACAAGCGGTGCAGTCAAAGCTGAGAAAAAGGAAAAAGCTATCTTTCAACTAGTTCAAACGGAGGAATATAGAGCAAAAAGGGAAGTGGCTAATATAACTAAAATTGCACTAAAGGCTGATTGTAAGGATAAGCAATGGATCATTGATAGTGGATGCACTTCGTACATGACAGGAGACAAAAGTAAATTATCAAAGCTAAACAAGTCAAGAGAAGGCAGAGTCAAGTATAGCAATGATGATTTACTTAACATCAATGGTCAGGGGTCAGTAAACATTAGAAGAGGAAAGCTAAAAGATGTTCTGCACGTTGAAGGACTCAGATAAAATCTAGCATATATCAAGAAACTATGCAATGAAGACCATGAGGTAATATTCACAAAAATAGGTTGCCAAGTAAAGAGTAAAAGAAGGCAATACTGTTGTAGTTGAGAAGAGAACAGCTGGAAATTTGTATGTGATTAATGAAGAAAGAGATCCTCTTGCAACTAAGATTGTGCAAGAAAGAAAGCCAAAGAAAATGTGGACCAGTGCTCATCAAGAAAATCATATTATAGGTGACCTATCAACAGGAGGTGCAACAAGAAGAAGAATTGTGGGACCTACTGCTTTACTCTCATAAGTTGAACCTAAATCTATTGAAGAGGCTACACAAGATCTAACTAAATCATTGTCCACAAAGCTATTTGAAAAGCACAAAATGAGTCTGTCTATGTGAATGCCTCCTTAAGCCTAAAAATCAGGTGAATCCTCCATCTTTACTTTGCAAGTTTTTCAAATTTTTAATTGGTTGGCAAAAAGGGGAGAGAAGCAACAGTGCAAGGGGAGTTGTTAAGAAAGAGGGAGTGCATATTTAAGGGAAGTTGAAACTGTTGCATAGTGGCTTTTGTTATGAGTGTTGCCAACAATTACAAAGGAGGGGATTGTTGTTCCCACAACCTTGTATGGGTTGTAATTGTTTTCAACTAAGTTTAAGTGTGCAAGAAAGTAAAGCCATATGGAAGGGCAAGAAGGTAAAAGTCACATAAAGGGGCAAGAACATAAAAGCTATATGGAAGGGCAAGATAATAAATTCTCCCTATTAGGGTTTTATGAAGAAGTATATAAAGGTCAACAGAATAGAGCACAATGTTGGCCAAAAAAAAAAAACAGAAGAGAGAGAAAACATAGCCATCGTCAAAAAAAAGGAGAGGTCGGCAAATTGAGCAAATCGGAGTCGTCGACAAAAAGGAGAGAAGAGCAAAACAGCAAAATCCTATTCGGCCAACCAAGACCATCGTAGGTAGAATAAGGGTTGCAAAAGAGAACAATCTAACACGGCAAGGAGAAAATACATAGACGGACGAAGAGAGAGAGACTATAGGAAGAACAAAGGAAATCCAGCTAGACTGTGAGAGAGATCCAGTTGGATGGTGAGAGAGAAAATGAAGAGCCACCAACGGTAAAGAGAAAGAAAACCTAATTCGACCAACCAAGTGAGTATGGAAAAACACAAGCACGGCAAGGACAAAACCCAAATAGCCAAAAAGAAAAAGAAAATAGATACAGCCGAAGTGAGGGGTGGACAGCAAAGAGAAAGCCTAAATGGCCAAAAGAAAAATAGAACAGATACGACCAAAGTAAGGGTGGACGGTGAAAATATACAACCGAAAAAAAGGAGTGCAGCACGACAAAATAACACACAACGTGAGACCACTAGCTGAAAGAAAACTAGAAACGGACAGGTGAGGGCAAGCTATGAAATAGTAAGACCATGGAACCAGGAGACGAGTGAGACCGTGAGACAGTGAAAGCAGGAGTTGTGTGAAGCAACATAGAGAAGAAATTCAGCGAAGCATTGAAAGAACTCAAGGTATTTTCAAATTTCTTCAAGAGAGAGTAGAGAGCATTGCGGTGCACTTCTAACAGTAGTGGAGCATTGTACTTGCTTAGTAATTGCAATAGTGAAAGGAGCAGAGGATTAAGACGTCCATTGTAACTGGAATTCTCAAGTATAGTGGATAGTCTCAGTAAGGGAGAGTCCTTACCACCGTGGATGTATGTCATGTTTACAGAAACATGTAAATCTTGTGTGTCCTTAATTTTCTTTACATTCTGTGTTTTGAATTGAGTTGTGAACATAGGTAAAGTATTCGCCAATCCATAACCTAACGAAGATCTAAACAAGAACATCCAAATTATCTATTAGGGAAGGTGTTTGAAAGATGACTTTGGGGACTATTGTAATTAGTAGGTAGCAATAGATCTACCTTAGTCGAGTCTAAGAAAGAGTTCGCTTTTAAGAAAAGGTTGAAGTTGTTGACCTACCTATGAATTACAAATTGTGGTGATACTAATTCACCCCCCTCTCAATATCACAAACTAGTAGATTTTAGGGAGAAGTCGAGAACTTCAACAAATCCAAAGAATAATAGAAGAGGAAAAGGAAGAGACGTTAGAGAATACCTCGGCCTCTAGGGGTTTACTAAATACATAATTTTAGTCTCTTTTATCCAAAATGTCCTAGTTTCCTATGCCATAACAAATTCTCTTCTTTGGTGCTCATATAGCATGTGTTCTTGCTTCTAAAAACTCGGTACAAGTTTCCATATGTTTTTTCACCTTTAGTAAGAACAATACCATCTTTTAATCACTTTACTGTGTAGCCACTCTTATTAAAAGTAATTTCATATCCATCATCACAGAGCAGGCTAACATTGATGAGATTGTGTTTTAGCCCTTTAACATTAGTACTATCTTTGATTTCAACTTTCCTACACCAATTTTAGTAGCACCAATACCTTGAATCTTTAAGGCACCATTATTGCCAAATTTGACTGACCCTCCATCATATTGGCTACTTCCTTCAACATCTTGGAGTCTCCTGTAATTTGTGAAGAACATCCACTATCTAAGATCCATGGTTTTTCTTTCTTGGAAGCTTTTAAGGCTACTTCCATAATCATAGACATTTCACTTCCTCTTCTTCTTCTTTCACTAAATGTTGGAGCATAGATCTCCTTTGCATTCCTTGATTAGGCAGCAATGGTTGGAGTCTTCTCCTATGAATTCTTTGATTAGGCAACAATGTCAGGCAGTCCTTCATAGTGTGTCCAACCCTTTCACATCTTTTACAGATCTCTCCTAGCAAATCAAAACTGTTTCTTAATGAAATATGACTTCTTTCCACCTGAGACTGCCTCCTTTCTTGATAGAGTCTCCCCCTAGACTCTTGCGTCACACTCCTCTTCAATATATGCCAAGTATTCTAACACACATTATCCTTGTACCCATACTTGCCACAACTTCAACATAAACTCTTGAACATAGATTTACTTCTTTTACCAAGTTCATGTCTTCTTTCTTTAACAGCTGGTATGGCAACCTTCTCTCCATCTTTGATAATCTATTTCTTGTGGATAAGAGTCTCCACCACGTCTTTCCTAACCCATTTTAACTTGGGTTGGTCTTTCTTCTCCATCATGTCATTATGCTTGCTTTCAAGCACAAACACAACTTTCTTCTTTTCTTCTACCTTTTCACTTGGCATTTCAATGTAGCTAGTCCGTTCTCCCCCATGAAATGAGGTCTTTGATTGCTTAAACACTCATTCAACTTTCTTTTAGCATCTTCCTTAATGACATTTGTTGATGATGACTCTCCTTTCACTTCTATGGCCTGCATAAACTTTCTTCATACTTCTTTACCTTAAACTCAACCTTATGGAACATGGCTTGCAAAATCAGCACCTCTTACTCTTATGCAATTACTTTAATGCCAAGATCTTCATGTATCTTTTCTTGCTCTACTCCAAGTACAATCAACTCCTCAATCTTCTATAAGTACTTCTCTTTTCCTACAAACTCCTTTTCTTTCACCTGGATATTAGATTCATCAACGCTAAAATTTTCATACAAAATTTTGAGATGTTTTATCTATTTTTTCAGCTTCTTGTTTTTGTGCAAACAAGCTCTCAATTCATTCTTAAGTTGCTACACTAACTCATCCTCATCCCCTTCTATTGATTCCTTATCACTTGAAGAGTCTTGATCATTATTTGCTTGAGTGACCAGCATATCTTTTGTAACCTCATCATTGGAATCATTATTAACTTCTTCTTCATAATCCTTTTCATCTAACTTGCTCAGAAAATTCCTTTTTTGGATATTAAGAATTTATTTTTTCCTTTGGCACCTGAATTTCTAGCTTTAAAGTAGTTGGATTGATTTGTCCTCCTCCTTGGGATTGCTTCTTTTCTCTCTGGGCAATCCAAGACATAGTGCCCAATTGTTCCACAGCTAAAGCACTTCAAGGGTAGTTTTCCCTTGTACTTCCCTTTTACTTTCCTCATCTTATTGGTAATGTATGTCATGACATCATTCAGTTTAATATCACCATCTTCTTCTCCATAGCTACTAATGGAGTCCTCTCCTTGGTCTTTAATCCTTAACTTCTTCATTTCCTTAAAGGCCAACTCCTTCTCTGCCTTAGACATCTTTTCTTTCTTTATTAGGGCTATTCTCATTTCATAAGCCATCAATATATTGTGTAGGTCATTTAAGGGTAGCCTATCTAGTTCTTTATCTTCTATGAAAGAGACTTTGGCATTGTAAGCTTCCAGCAAGGTTCTAAGTATTTTCCTTACCATAATGGCATCGTAGATCTCTTCTCTATAACCTCTGATGGAGCACACAATCTTGTTGACTCTTATGAAGAATGCATCCATAGTCTTATCGTTCTGCATCTTTATGTCTTCAAATCTGCTCCTCCAAATTTGTAACTTGGCTTTCTTCATAACGTTATCTCCTTTATAAATGTTCTTCATTTTGTCCCAGATTTACTTTGTTATGTTGCACCCCATCACCTTAGTGAATTCTTTATTGGATAGGGAGGCATATAAGGCATTTCTTACCTTTCCATCACACTCTAAGTTTTTCTTATCAGCTAACATCCTAAGATCAACTTTAGCAACAGGGATAAAGCCACTAACAACAAACTTAAACACATAAAAAACAAGGGACATCAAATATAGGAGCATTCTATTCTTCCATAACTGATAATTCTATCCATCAAATGTAGGGATGCCCTTACTATTAACATTAATCATGCTATCTATGATCTCAAGTAGCAATAGAGATAAAAACTTACCCAAAAATGCACAACTTCACTTCATAGCAGAATAATTAGATCAACAAAGGAACCAAGCCTTGACACCACTTGATGAGGACAATTTTAGGTCTTATACTGAGAAAGGGGGTGAATTTGTATAAGATATCCTCTTTTTACAAATCAATTTGGATTTAACCTCTGTGACTTATTAAAGTTAATGATTCAATTTTTTATTTTTCTCCTTTATATGAGTGCGACCATACGAATAAAAAATTAATGTGCATGTGTAAGCACCTAAAAACACACGACAATTTTTACATGGTTCATCCATAATATGTGAGCTAGTCCACAGTATGATATGGTTACTCATAAATCACACAATCCACTCTGATTATTAAGGGATACAACAATATTTTGGAAGGATCATTCTTTAACCACTTATGGAAGGACTACTTTAACCACTTACAACAATCTCCTTATCACTCCAAGGGTATCCCACCCTTATTTAACCAGTTTATCAAGAGTTTATAGTGAAACATTTCCTAAAGAATGATCACTTAATGTGTATAGATTGCTAGTGCAGAATATGGATCTTCTCCTTCCTTTATTGTCGATGTTGTCTCACCTACTGCCAGTGCTACCTACATGCGTTGCTATTGTTGCCCATTGCACTACTTTGATGTCCACACATGCTGCTACTGTTATCCATACACATTGCTATTGTAGCCACATGTGCTATTGTTATCCTTACCTATTACGTCTGTTGTCCATGTGCGCTGCTATTGTCTTCGTGCACTACTAATGCTGTCTACACACGCTGCTGCTGTTGTTTGCATGTGCTACTTTTGCTATCCGTAAGCACTGCAACTACTTACTCACATGCTTTTCCTACTATTCGCTTGTGTTGCTCCTGTTGTCTGTGCATTATGCTGCTTCTATCCACATGCATTGCTGCTATCTATAGATGCTACGGCTGTTATTCGCACATGCTGCTGTTGTTTGTTTGTGTCACTGCTATTATTTACGCGCACTGCTACTGTCTATTCAAGTCATTACTTCTATCCACACGTGCACAGGTTGGTATTGCTACCTACACATTCTCCTATTGTTGTTTGTACATGTTGCTATCACTGATTTGGTTACTAGGCACGCATCACTTATTGATTTGGCTGTTGGATGCATTGCACTTACTGGTATTGTCTCCCAAATGTGCTGCAAGTGTTGGTAGTCCCTCATAGATGTGTTACTGGTGCATGCCTATTGGTTTGCTAGTGCAGGGAACTCCTGTTGGTGCTGCTAGTGCATTCTTGCTAGTTTGTTGGTGTAGTGACCTCATGCTGGTGCTGCTAGTGCAGGGAACTCCTTCTGCTACACCACCTTCTTGCAAGATGCATAGGGTTATTTATAGAACCTTGAGATTAGGGTTACATAATCATCAATAATTATCATTGATTCCCAAAGGTTGCCTTAGAATCAACGGTTAGATTTGAATATTAAAATTTAGGGTCAATGGTCAACATTAACTTCTTAAAATTTAAAGTCAATAGTTAATTTTAACCCCTAAAATTTAAGGTCAAGGTCAACATTGATTTCTCAACATTAGGATTGACCTATCATCACTAGTAACCCAATGGCCTCTCTGTAGCATTCATAACCTTAAATCAACACATATAACCATGTGAGATGGTATTGATAAAAAATCCAACGTTAGTTATTAAAGATTGGCTTAACACCTTCATACTTATAAAAATCACCAAATGCATACTTATCACATGCATTTGATACTTGGCTAAAATCAAAATCATTAGCATACAAGCCCTTTAATAATTCAAAACCAAGTAACTTAGTTTGTAAAGAAACAAGTAATATGTACCTCCTAGACAATGCATAAGCAATAACATTTTCCTTTCCATGTTTGTACTTGTTCACATAAGGAAATGTTTCTATAAACTCTAGCCACTTAACATGTCTTTTATTAAACTTAACTTGGGATTTCAAGAACTTTAAGTTTTCATGATCAGAATAAATGATGAATTCCCTCAACCATAAATAATGTTGCCATGTTTGAAGAGTTCGTATCAATGCATAAAGTTCCTTGTCATAAGTAGGATAATTTAACACTGCCTTACTTAACTTTTCACTAAAATAAGCAATCAATTTGGAATCTTGCATCAAAACAACAACGATTCCTATTCTAGATGCATCACATTCTACCTCAAAAACTTTATCAAAGTTAGGCAAGCGTAACAAAAGTGCACTAGTAAGCTTTTCTTTTAAAGTACTAAAAGCTTGATCATGCATATCATCACATTTGAAAACAACATTCCTTTTAATAAGTTCATTTAAAGGTGTAGCAATGGAACTAAATTCTTTAACAAACCTTTGATAAAAACTCGCTAAACCATGAAAACTTCTTACCTCATTTACGTTCTTACATGTAGGCCAATCCCTTATCGCCTTTACCTTCTCCCCATCCACACTAATACTTTGCAAACTAACAACATAGCCAAGAAACACAATAAATTTCATGCAAAATATACACTTTTGAGATTAACATTTAGTCGGTTCTCTCTTAACACACTAAACATAGCATGCAAGTGTTTATCATGTTCATCCAAATTCTTGCTATAAATTAAAATATCATCAAAGTAAACTACTACAAATTTCCTTATGAAAGTATGCAATACATGACTTATTGACCCCATAAATGTACTAAGTGCATTAGTTAATCCAAAAGGCATTACTAACCACTCATATAATCCTCTTTCATGTGAATTTGATAGTAGCCATTCTTTAAATTAATTTTTGAAAAAACACACAAACCAAGCAACTTATTAAGCATATCATCTAATCTAAGCATAGGTTGTTTATAGTTTATAGTGATTTTATTGATGGCTCAATAATCCACACACATATGTTATGTTCCATCTTTCTTTGGGACTAACATCATAGGGACTAACATCCACTTGTCTTTATATCTCCTTCATTTCCTCAAGATAAGCTCAATAGTAGGACGATTTGGTATGCCAACAACAAGTATGAAGTTTATTTGGTGCTCAATTCCTCTTCAAAGAGGTAATCCTTGGGAAATCTCTTTGGGAAATGAATCTTCAAATTCCTACAATAATGGAATAACCACACTAGGTAAAAGGAATTAAATTCATTAGATAAAATATAAACATCCTTGTACATAAGTACATACTTTTCTTAGCAAATACACTCACCCTCTTACTTTTCTCTCCCTTTTGTATACTTTTCTCTCTAGCTTTTCTCTCTATCATACCCTTTTCACTTGAAATTTTTCCTTGTGCCTCACTTTCTCTCTTGTCCTTTAACCTTTTACTCTCTTTCTTTTTCTTTTTCTCTTGTTCTCTCACTATTCTTCTCTTATTTTGCACTCTCTCGCTATCTTAATTTAATCCTCATATGCTTTAATAAGTTTAAGAGGAGTTAATACAATAGTATGATTATTGATTACAAAAGAGTATATATTCTTCTGGCCATCATAAGTAACCTTCCTATCAATTTCCCATGGTTGGCCAAAAAGTATATAACCAATATGTATTGGTGTCACATCATAAAGAACCACATCCTTGTCATTGCCAATAAAAAATGCAACTAAAACTTGCTTGGTTGCTCTAATTTCTCCATAACCATTAACCATTGAAGGTATCCAAATTTAGCTTCTCTTCCAACATTAGTACAAATTCCATTATCGATAATCATGCTACATACCTTGTCTTTTAACGTGACATCTTTTATGTAAAATGTACTCACGTTGCTCCTTATCATTATCATCCATAGGTTGAATACTTAAGGCATGCTTTATAATTAGTATATCTAAATAAACAAGTTCTTTAACATCAACATCATAACAATCCTTCACTGTGGCATGTCATTATTACTTAAACTATTGCTCTCTATGTCACCATTCTCCAACATGATCATAGCTCTTTTATTTGGACATTGAGAAGCAATATGTCCATGCCTTTAATGCCTAAAACACTTAATATTATAAGATTTTTAAGATTTCATTTCAATTTTACCCTTAGAAATAGCAATTGATTTCTTTGGCCTTACATCTTTTGTTGGCTTTGAGGTTGCTTTGGTGTCTTTCTAAGTTACCTTCCATGTAGAACTAGAAGTTAATCCAAATTTGGATCCTTTGGACTTAATTTGTTTCTCCACCTTAATAACCCTATGCAATAACTCCTCTATCTCTAAATAGTGTTGCAAATCCACTATATTTGCAATTTCCTTTTTCAAACCACCAATAAACCATGCCATGGTAGCCTTTTGGTCTTCCTCTACATTAGCTTTAATCATGGCTATCTTTATCTCCTTATGATTGTCCTCTACACTTATGGACCATTAAACTAACCCTTATAACTTTCTACGCAAGTCTCTATGGTAGTGGTTGGGTATAAATCTCTTATACATTATTTATTTCATCACTTCCTATGACTAAATTAGCCTCTCACCATTCCTCTTTCTACTTATCACCAATTGGTCTCACTAAATACTTGTATAATTAATGAATTTTACAACTATCAACTTTACTTTTTTCTCCTCAAAATAATTATGACAATCAATACATGTTCAATATTTCTTTCCCATTCTAAATAAAGTTTAGGATCATTTTTCCCTTTAAATGTTGAAATCTTTATCTTTGTATTGCCCAAATTTCTATCTCTTTTGGAAATAGCCTTCTTGCCTTGTCTTGAACTTGATTCTTCCTCTCATCTTCTTCCTCAATCACACACTTTTTAGAGGATTTGGGTTTCTTAGGTAATTGTAACTTATTTAGCCTTGCATTTATAATCTTAAATTGCCCAGTAACAGCCTTTATCCAAATCTCTATGTCTATATCATGCACTTTTCCTCCACTACTCATGTTTACAACTTGTAAAAACATGTTAGTAATTAAAAGAAATTTGTTCCTCACACACTCCCTCATGTGTTTACCCTCAAATTAAATTGTTATCACTTGTGTTTCACTCTATTTTGGCTTTTTCTTGATGATGATCACACTACTCTTGCCTTTTTCCACTCAAGCTAGGCCCCTTTATGTTCCTAAAAGACTTAAGATCAACAAATCACAAAGAGCAATCTATTAGATGGTGGAAAATCTCAAAATTAGAACTTTTAAAAGAAAAAAATAATTCAAGATATCCTTTTTAGACTCGGAAAGAAAAAAAAAATCAAATTTACAACCTTATAAGTGTACATAATAGGTTGCAAGAATTAAGATGCATTACTCAGCTTAAACATAACTTCTTCATCATCCTTTCTTTCTTTCTTTCTTTTTTCAACTTTCTTTTTTTTCTTAACCCTTTTTATTTTTTTAATTAAATCAAACACCTATAAAATTAATACAACTTCAAGAGCAAAAGGCTAATTAGAACAAACAAGAGGAATTAAGTAAAGAAACATATGGAACAAATGAAGCATAAAGAAAAGTACAAACAAAGATGGAAAAGGGATACGTATCTTGTTTCTAAAACCAAGGCTTTGATATTAACTGATAAAGAACCGGTTAGGCAACTTGCCCTCGAAACCCTTGAATTAATTTGTTATGCACACCCTAGAAAACTAGAAAATAAGTTAGGTTGATTAGATTAGAAACCTAATGAAACTAAGTCCTAAAAGCCCCAATCTTAAGATACCATAAAAGTTGATCACTCCTTTGATAAGTCAAAATAATGTATTCTTCCATAAACACAAAAAAGCAAAGCAAAGCTTGTTAAAAAATATCTCAATCTTATAGATTCCTGTTTTAAATATATAAGCATGTAAATATTACAATTCTATAAGGAAATGGTGTTTATTAACATACATATATAAGAAAAACCTTAATTATAGGATGTTCCTCTAATTAAGGAATACAAATTAGCCTTGATTAGGAATTCTTAAAAAGGCTACAATTAATGATAACTAGGCATAAAAGTCAAAGTAAAGATCTTAACTAATGTATTAAGATTCAATTGAACTTAAAATTCTAAATAAACCTAAAAAGGTAAGTCTTTTTACATGTAATTTGGCTTTAACTTAAAATCCAGTAACCCAAAACAAAAATAGGCCCTTTAATACAACTTAACAAGCAAATCAAGTATTTTCTTAACTTGGTCATGCAACTTGGACTAATATCATGGGTTTTAAGTTTTGTTCCTTAAGTTTTAAACTTATCCATCATCTTGCATATAAAGATATGTGATTATCCTTGGTGTAGTATAAGAAACTTGGTAATGTCAACTTGGACTAATGTCATGAAATGTTTTAGAGCACCTTTTTTTATCATGTAGTTCCATGATTAAGCCTTAAAATGTCTCTTTCATCCTTTTTATCCTTGCCCTAGTTATTAGATCATCGATTCCTTACAAAAGATGTTAGGAATACTTGATTTGTTATGCTTGAACAACACCTTGTTCTCCATCCAACTAATAACATAGCTAATAGTTCATTTTTGGAGATTAGCATACAATTGGTTCTCTCTTAACACACTAAACACAACATGCAAGTGGTTCACGTGTTTATCTAAATTCTTGCTATAAACTAAAATATCATCAAAGTAAGCTACTACAAATTTCCCTATGAAAGTATACAAGATATGATTCATTAACTTCATGAATGTACTAAGTGCATTAGTTAATCTAAAAGGCATTTTTAGCCATTCATAAAATCCATAGTTAGATTTAAATGTTGTTTTCCATTCATCTCTCTCTTTATTGCAAATTTGATGATAGTCATTCTTTAACTCAATTTTTGAAAACACACATAAATCATGCAACTCATCAAGCGTATCATCTAATTTAGACATAGGATGTTTATACTTTACAACAATCTTATTGATAGCTCGACAATTCACACATATGCGCCATGTTCCATCTTTATAAGGACCTTCTTAGGTCTCACACTAAGAGGGGGAGGGGGTGAATCAGTGTGAGATACTCGCTTTTTACAAATACACTCAAATATGGAGTAGATGATCCAATTATTTATCTTGCTTCTTTATGTATGTGTGGCTGTATGGATACCAATCAAGCATAAGTCCTAGAGAACACATAGTAATTTTTATGTGGTTCACCCACAATATGGGAGCTACATCCATGATGTGATAGAATTACTCATAAATCAAACAATCCGCTTTTATTATCAAGAAAAATGGTTATGTTGTGGAAAGACCACTCCTTAACAACTTATAATGATCTCTCGATCACTAGATGAGTTAATCTCCTAATCACTCCAAGGGTCTCCCACCCTTTTTCAACAAGTTTATCAAAAGGTTAGTGATTAACACTTTCTTGAGAAGGATCACTTAATGTGCACAGGCTGCTGTAGCAAAAATGGATCTTCTTCGTCCTCACTACTAGTCGTTGCTCAGGCTTTACTAATTTCTTCTTTATAGGTTATCTCTATTGCAAGTTCTCTTCCCCTATTGCTAGTGCTGCCTCCTTCAACCTTGGCAAGTTTTCTCCTCTATTGCTAATGTTGCTTGCTTCTTCCTTGGCAGGTTCCTTTTCTTGCTACCAGTGCTACCTCACTCGTTACCTTGGTAGGATACCTCACCTGTTGCCTTGGCAAGTTCTCTTTCCCTGCTGCCAATATTGCCACTCCTATTCCCTTGGTAGGTTGCCTCACCTGCTACCTTAGCAGGTTCTTTTCCCTTACTGCCAATGTTGCCTGCCCTGCTACCAAGGCATGTTTTCTCCTCTACTATTACAAGCTACCAAATATGTTATTAGGACACATTTTCTTCTCTATTATTCCAAGTTGTTGAATTTGCTATTGGTTGTGCTTGCACTAGTTGCCTATTGCTAGTCGTACCTACACTTGTTGCCTGTTTCTAGTTATGCCTACACTTACTGCCTTTACTAGTTATGCTTGCACTTACTACCTTCTGGTTTTGCCTACACTTGCTACCTTTATTGGTTATGCCTATATTTGCTACCTTTATTGGTTGTACTTGCACTTATTGCCTTTGCTGGTTATGCCTGCACTTGCTGCTATTGCTGCCTACTATAATCTGTTGGATATGTTGCTGCAAGTTGTACTATTGCAAGCTACTAGATGTGCTTTTGCAAGTTGCTGGTTTCTCCTTGGTTTGCTACTTGCCCTTATTGCTATTGTTTGTTGCTTGTTGTGCCTGCAAGTTGTTGGTTTCTCCTTAGTTTGCTGCCTACCTTTGCTATAATTGTTGCTGTTGGTTATGCTTGCTACTACACTTGCTAGTATTATTACTATTAATGACAATTGTTGCACCTCTCCTTGAACGGCTATTATAACTTCTTCCTTGGGTGGCTGCTGTAACTCCTTCTCCGTTTGGTTTGGTTAGTTGCTGGCTTTTTCATTTTTTTTGGTGTGGCTATTGCATACTCTCTTCTCTAGTTTGGCATAGCTATTGCATGCCCTATTCTTTGGTTTGGTGTGGCTATTGTATGCCCTCTCCTTTGGTTTGGTGTGGCTGCTGCATGCCCTATCCTCTAGTTTGGTATGGCTAATTCACGCCCTTTCCACTGGTTTAGTATGGTTGCTACATGCCCTCTACTCTAGTTTGGTGTGGCTACTGCACATCTCCTCTACTGGTTTGGTATATGCCCTCTCCTTTGGTTTGGTATGGCTATCGCACATCCTCTACTCTAGTTTGGTGTCGCTGTTGCATGTCTCCTTTGCTGGTTTGGTATGGCTACCAGCTACTACACCTTGTTCTCTCTTTGGTAGGGCTACCTTCTTCTTCTCCCTTTTGTGTGGTTGGCAGTTATTGCAACTCCTCCTTCAATTGGTGTAGCTGCCTCCTTCTTTGGTGGTTGCTGGCACCTTTTCTTTGGTTAGCTACTAATGTAACTCCTTAATTGGCTACTATACTCTCCTTGGCTGATTGCTGCTTTCTTTGGTGGTTGCCTTTGCCTTGGCCAATCACTCTCTTTTTTGGTGGCTGCCTCTCTCTTTGCCACTTAACCTCTCTTTGGCTGGCTGCACACCCTTTGCCACTCAACCTCTCATTGTCATTCTCTCTCAAAATTTTGTAGCCCACATCATCTTGTGAGATGCATAAGGGGTATTTATAGAGCCTTGAGATTAGGGTTACACAATTATCAATGATCAGTAGTGATTCCCAAAGGTTGCCCTACAATTAACGGCTAAATTTGATTCCTAAAATTTAGGGTTAATGGTCAAGGGTCAACAGTCAGCCTTGACCCCTAAAATTTAGGGTCAACAATCAATTAACTCATTAAACTAAGGGTTAATCTGCTATCATCAGTTTTGACTAACAACCTCTCTACATCTTAACGGCATTCAAAGTATCAAATTAACCCCAACTATATTAGATGCTATTGACAACAAATCTAACATTAGCTATCAATGATGGGCTTAATACATCTTTCTTTGGACTAAAATGACAAGGACTAAACATGTGCCAAAACTCTCCCTTACGAATCCCTTTTGCACCAACTCATCCATTTGCCTTTGTATCTCCTTAGTTTCCTTATGATTAGCTTTATAGGTAGGTTGGTTTGCTATGCTAACACCAATTATGACTCTATTTTGTGCTTAATTCCTCTTAAAAAAGGTAATCCTTTGGGAATCTCTTCAGGAACTAAATCTTTAAACTTCTACAATAATGAAACATCCAAACTAGGTAAAGAGGAATTAAAGTCATTAGATAAAAAGCAAACATCCTTGTATATAAGTACAAGTAGTTGTTGCCTTACAATCATAGCCCTCACTTTTCCTAACAAACATGCTTACCCTTTTATTTTTCTCTCCTTTTTTGCACTCTTTTCTTTTTAACTTTTCTCTTGGCCTTACCCTTTTCACTTGAATTTTTCCCTTACACCATACTTGTTCTCTTTTCCTTTGACCTCTCACTCTCTTTCTTTTTCTTTTCCTTTTGTTCTTACATTTGTTCTTCTTTCATTTTGCACTCTCATGCTATCTTAATTTAATCTTCATATGCTTGAATAGGTTTGAAAAGAGCTAGTACAATAGTTTGATCATTAATTACAAAAGAGTGTATATTCTTGTGGCCACCATGAGTAACCTTTTTATCAAATTGCCATGGTCATCGAAGAAGTATATAACCAACATGCATCAACACAAAATCATAAAAAACCTTATCCTTGTAATTGCCAATAGAAAAAGCAACTAAAACTTGTTTGGTTACTCTAATTTCTCTATAATCATCTAACCATTGTAACTTATATAGCTTAGAATGCTTGAAGGTATCCAAATTTAGCTTTTTTAACAATAGTGTTAGCAACATTAGTGCTAGTTTGTTGAGCTTATCTTTGATGGCTAATGTTAGATTTGTTGTCAATAGCATCTCACATAGTTGTTCTTGTTGATTTGATGTTTTGAATGCTATTGAGATGCAGAGAGGTCATTGGTCAAAACCATTGACGGTAGGTCAACTCTAAAGTCAATGAGTCAATGTTAACCATTGACCTTAAATTTTAGGGGTCAAAGCTGATCATTGACCCTCGACCATTGAACTTAAATTTTAGGAATTAAATCTGGCCATCGATCGTAAGGCAACCTTTGGAAATCAATGTTAATTGCTAATGATTGGGCAACCCTAAAACTCAAAGCCTATAAATACAACCATACATCTTTTAAGATGTTTGTGTGCTGTAGAAAATTGAGAGAGAACGGCAAAGAGAGTGACTAACCAAGGAAAGGAGTAGTGGCAAAGAGAAAGGCAGCCACCAAAACGAGAGTGACTAGCCAAGGAGAGGTGTAACTGACAAAGGAGGCAAGCATTAAAAAGAAAGGGTATGCATATTAAATGGCAAACCAAAGGAAGTTGTAGTAGTTTACAGCCACATCAAAGGGAGAAGAGAGTTATAGCAACCAACAGCCACACCAAATGAGAAGAAGTTATAGTAGCTGATAGCCATACCAAAGGAAGAAGAAGTTGCAGTAATCAATAGCTACACCTAAGAGAGAAGGTGTGTAGCATTATCCAATCAACCACACTAAGGAAAAGAAGGTGTGCAGCAGCAAAGGGAGAAGAAGGTGTGTAATGGCAACCAATCAACCACACCAAGGATAGGCGTGTAGCAGCAATGGGAGAAGAAGGTGTATAACAACAAAGGATAAGAGAGGTGCAGTAGTCACACCATAAAAGGTGACAATCGAACCAAAGGGAGAAAGAGAAGGTGCAACAGCCAATAGAAGGAAAAGGTGTAACAACCCCCAAAAAAGAACGTGCAATAGCCACTTGAAGGGGAAGGTGTAACAACCACTAAAGAAGAAGGTGCAGCAACCACCAAAAGGAG
This sequence comes from Ceriops decandra, assembly GCA_020615895.1. Taxonomy (NCBI): domain Eukaryota; kingdom Viridiplantae; phylum Streptophyta; class Magnoliopsida; order Malpighiales; family Rhizophoraceae; genus Ceriops; species Ceriops decandra. The sequence continues at coordinate 5,900,162 of JAHLGO010000001.1, forward strand.
AAGGTGTAGCAGCAACCAAAGGAAGAAGGAGCAACAAAAACTAGAAATTGTAACAAGGAGGAAATTAACAATTGTGGCAAAAAGGAAACTATTAATTGTAGCAAGGAGGAAATCAGCAATTGCAATAAGGAGAAACCAGCAATTGCAACAAGGAGAAACCAGCAATTGTAGCAAGGAGAAGGGAGTAATTGTAGTAAAGAGAAAGCAGTAACTGCATCAAGGAGAATGTTACAATTGCAATAAGAAGAAGGCAGCAATTGCATCAAGGAGAATGTTGCAATTGCAGCATGAAGAAGGCAGTAATTGCAGTAGAAAGAGGTAACATCAATAGTAGGTAAGGCAACACCAGTAGCAAGGGAAAAAAATTTGCATCAGTAGTAAGTGAGGTAACACCAGCAGTAAGGGAAGAAAACCTACCAAGGCAATAAATGAGGCAACATTGATAGTAGAGAAAGAGAACTTGCTAAGGTAGAGGGAGAGAACCTGCAGTGTAGAGAACTTGTGAAGGAGAAATCGCAGCAGTAGCATAGAGAACCTGTGGATAAGAGATCGACAAAGCTTAAGCAAAGATTGACAGTGAGGAAGGAGAAGATCTGCTTCCTGCAATAATAGTTTGTGCACATTGAGTGACCTTCTTAGGAAAGTTTTAATCTAAACTTTTTATGAACTTCTTGAAAAAGGGTGGGAGACCCTTAAAGTGATCAAAAGATAAATCCTTTGAGTGATCGGGAGATCATCTCTTATAGTGATTGGAAGATCAATCCATTAAGTGATCAGGAGATCATTGTAAATGGTTAAGGAGTGATCCACAAGTGGTTAAGGAGTGATCCTTCCACAAGTGGTTAAGGAGTGATCCTTCCATAACATTAATTGTATCCCTTAATAATAAGAGTGGATTATGTGATTTAGGAGTGATCCTATCACACTATAGACGTAGCTCACACAATATGGGTGAACCATATAAAAATTCTATGTGTTCTCTCGTGCTTATGCTTGATTAATATCCATATGGCTACTCTCACATAAAGAAGTAAGATAAAAAAAAATTGGATCATTGACTCTAACAAGTCATATAGGTTAATTTAAATCGATTTGTAAAAAGTAAGCATCTCACACTAATTCACCTCCTCCCCTTCTCAGTGTAAGACCTAAGAAGGTCCTTATCAAGTGGTATCAGAGCAGGTTTCCTCTGTTAATCCAACTTGTCTGCTTTGATCTAAAATTATTTATTGTTACTATAGGTCTTTACATCTACTGCTAGTTAATATCATGGAGAGCATAAATAGTGTTAACAGTAAAGGCATTCCCACGTTTGATGGACAAAATTATCAGTTATGGAAGAATAGAATGCTCCCATATTTGTCACTTGGTTTGAATGTGTTTAAATTTGAATTTGTTGTTAGTGGCTTCACCCCTATTGCTAAAAGTGCTATTATGATGCCTACTAATAAGAAGAATTTGGAGTGTGATGGAAAGACTAGAAATGCCTTATATGCCTCCTTATCAAACAAAGAATTCATCAAAGTGATAAGGTACAACATAACCAAACAAATTTGAGATAAATTAAAGAATATTTATAAAGGAGACAAGGTTAAGAAGGAAGCCAAGCTACAAATCTAGAGGAGTAGATTTGAAGACATAAAGATACAAAATGATGAATCTATGGATGTCTTCTTTACAATAGTAAATGAAATTATGTGCTCCATTAGAAGCTATGAAAAGGAAATCAACGATGCTATTGTGGTAAGAAAGATACTTAGAACCTTACTGGAAGCTTTTAATGCCAAAGTTTTCTCAATAAAAGATAGAGATTTGGATAGGTTGTCCTTTGATGATTTACACAGCATATTGGTGGCTTATGAAATGAAAATAACCCAAATGAAGAAAGAAAAGAAGTCTAAGGTAGAGAAGGAATTGACCATTAAGGTAATGAAAAAGATTAAAGAACAAGAAGAAGAATCTAACAACAGCTTTGAAGAAGAAGATAGTGATACTAAACTGGATAAAGTTATGACGTACATCACTAAAAATATAAGGAAAGGAAAAGGAAAGTACAAGGAAAAATTACCTTGAAGTGTTTTAGTTGTGGAGACATAGAGCACTTTGCCATAGACTACCCAAAGCATATAGTGATGATGATGATGAGCCTGCCCCAAATTGGAGAACAAAGAAATCCAACTATTCTAAAGCTAGAAATTCAAGTACTAAAAGGAAAAGGTAACTCTTCATATCCAAAAGAAGAAATTTTTTAAGCAAGCTGGACGAAAAAGATTTTTAAAAAGTTGATGATGATTCAATGATGATGCTGTAGGGAATATGCTGGTTGCTCAAGTAGATGTTGAACAAGAATCTTTAAGTGATAAGCAATCAACTAAAGAGGAAGAGAATGAATTGTTGCAGCAACTTGATAATGAATTGAAAGCATGTTTGCATAAAAACAGCAAGCTGGAAAAAGTGGTAAAACATCTCAAAAAGCTATATAAAGATTCTGCTATTAATGAATCTGATTTCTAGGTGAAAGAGAAGTAGTACTTGAATAGAATTAAGGAGTTGAGTGTACTTAAGGTAGAGTACGGTAAGATACACAAAGATCTTGATATTAAGGTGATAGCACAAGACAAAGAAGTGCTGATTTTGCAAGCCAAGCTCCACAAGGCTGAGTCCAAACTAAAGAAGTATGAAGAAAGTTTTATGTAGGCTATGGAAGTAAAAGGAGCGTCATCTTCAACAAATGCTATGAAGGAGGATGCTACTAGAAAATTAGATGAGTGTTTAAGCAAATAAAGACCTCGTTTTATGGGGAAGAAAGGACTTGGCTATATTGAAAAGTCAAATAAGAAGGTAGCAAAGAAGAAAAAAATTGTGTTTGTGCTTGAAAGCAAGCATAATGACATTATGAAGAAGAGAAACCAACCGAAGTTAAAATGAGTTAGGAGAGATATGATGAAAACTCTCATCCAAAGGAGACAAGTTATGAAAGATGGAAAGAAGGTTACCATAACAATTATTAAAGATAAGAGACATGAACTTGGTGAAAAAAGAAAATCTAGATTTGAAGGATTTTATTGGAGCTGTGGTAAATATGGGCATAACTCTAATATGTGTTGGAGTAATGGGCCTATAATAAGGAGGAATATGAGGCAAAAGTTTAGGGGGGAGCTTTATCAAGAAAGGAGGCAATCTCAAGTGAAAAGAAGTCATATTCCACTAAGAAATAGATTTGATATATTACGAGAAATCTATGGAAGATGTGAAAAGGCTAGACATACTATTGAGGATTGTTTGATATTGGTGCCCAGTCAAAGAGTGCAAAGGAGAACACCTACACATACTCCTACATTTGGCCAAAGAAGAAGAAGAGGAAGAGAAATGACTATGGTTGTAGAACTAGCCTTAAAGCTTTTAAGAAAGAAAGGTCATGGATCTTGGATAGTAGCTGCTCTTCACACATGACAAGATATTCCAAGGTATTAAAGGAAGTAGTAAAATATGATAGAGGATCAGTCACATATGGCAATGATTATGCCTTAAAGATTAAAGGTGTTGGTACTATTAAAATTGACATAGAAAAGTTGAAATTAAAGGAAGTGCTTTATGTTAAAGGGATAAAACACAATCTTGTCAGTGTTAGCCAACTTTGTGATGATGGACACGAAGTTACTTTAAGCAAAAATGGCTATAAAATAAAAAAATTAAGTGATGGTACTGTTTATACTAAGGCGGAAAGAACAAATGGAAACTTATACCAATTTTCCAAAAGCAAAAACACATTCTACATTAGCACCAAAGATGAGAATTTGTTGTGGCATAGGAGATTAGGACATCTTAGAAAAAAAGGACTAAACATGTTGTTCAAAAATGAACTTGTGAAAGATGTACCTAAGTTGAGTAGAAATACAATTTACAATACTGGTAAAAAAAGGAAGATGGTGAATGCTACCTACAAAAATGTGGAGATTCAAACTAAGTTGTAGATATATTCACCAAACCTCTATCAAGAGAGATGTTCCAAATGTTAAGGCTGAACTTATGTATTTAACCATCCCCTAGAGGCTAAGGTATGCCTCTAACCCCTTTCTCCTTTCCTTTTTTTATTATTCTTTGGATTTGTTGTCAAAAGGGAAGATATTTTGCATAAATCTAAAAGGGTATATACTAATTAAAAGGGGGAGTAGCTTAATAAATAAAGGTGGAGAAATTGTCAAGAGGGAGAAGTATAAAAAAAGGGGAGTTGAGTTGAAGGTATAGGTACATGTAAAAAGGGAGATACATATTTCAGGGAGAGCTATGAATGTCAAAAGCTACTACTTATGCTTAATTATTGATTTGTGGATTTAATATGTTGCCAACAAATTCAAAAGGGGAGATTGTTAAGCTTATCTTTGATGGCTAATGTTGGATTTGTTGTTAACAATATCCCATATAGTTGTTTTTGTTGAATTGATGTTTTGAATGTCATTGAGATACAAAGAGGTCGTTGGTTAAAACTGTTGATGGCAAGTCAATTTTGAAGTTAATAAGTTAATATTGACCGTTGACCCTAAATTTTAAGAAGTTAATATTGATCATTGACCCTAAATTTTAGGAGTTAAGGGTAACCATTGACCTTTAATCATTAACCCTAAATTTTAGAAAATCAATGTTAACCATTAACCCTAAATTTTAGCAATTAAATCTGACCACTGATTGTAGGGGAACTTTTGGAATTAATGCTGACCATTGATGATTGGGCAACCTTAAAACTTAAAGCTTATAAATACAATCATGCATCTTTCAAGATATATGTGTGCTACAGAAAATTGAGAAAGAACTGCAAAAAGAGTGATTGGCCAAGGAGAGGACTAGGCAGTAAAAGGAGAGGCAACCACAAAAATGAGAGTGACCAGCTAAGGAATGGAGCAATGGCAAAGAGAGAAGTAGCCATTAAAATGAGAGTGATCGGCCAAGGAGAGGTGCAGTATTAAGGAGAGGTGTAGCTGATAAAGGAGGCAACCACTAAAGAGAAAGGGCATGCGTGTTGAACGACAAACCAAAGGAAGTTGCAATAGCTGGTAGCCACATCAAAAGGAGAAGAGAGTTGCAATAGCCAACAGCCACGTCAAAGGGAAAATAGAGTTGTAGTAGCAAGCAGCCGCACTAAAGGGAGAAGAAGTTGCAGTTGCCAATAGCTACACCAAAGAGAGAAGAACGTGCAGCATCCACACCAAAGAAAGAAGGTGTGCAATGGCAACCAATCAACCCCACCAAGGAGAGGTATGTAGAGGCAAAAGGAGAAAAAGGTGTGTAGCAACAAAGGGAGAAAAAGGTGTGCAATGACAACCAATCAACCACACTAAGGAAAGGTATGCAGCAACAAAGGGAGAAGAAGGTGTGTAGTGGTAACCAATCAACCATACCAAGGAGAGGTGTGCAATGGTAAAGAGAGAAAAGAGGTACAATAGCCACATCAAAGAAGGTGATAACCGAACCAAAAGGAGAAGGAGAAGGTGCAGCAACCATCGGAAGGAGAAGGTGTAATAGCCACTTGAAGGAGAAGGTGTAATAGCCCCCAATGAAGAAGCTGCAATAACCACCAAAGAAGAAGATGTAGTAGCCACTAAAAAGAGAAGGTGTAGCAGCAACCAAAGGAAGAAGGAATAGCAAAAACTAGAAATTGTAGCAAGAAGGAAACTAGCAATTGTAGCTAGGAGGAAACCAGCAATTGCATTGCATCTAGGTGGAAAACAGCAATTGCAGCAAGAAGGAAACCAGCAATTGCAACAAGAAGGATACTAGCAATTACACCAAGGAAGAAATCAGTAATTGAAGCAAGGAGAAACTAGCAATTGCAACAAGAAGGAAACTAACAATTGCAGCAAGGAGGAAATCAGCAATTGTAGCAAGGAGAAACTAGCAATGGTAGCAAGGAAAAACTACCAATTACAGCAAGGAAAAACTAACAATTACAGTAAGGAAAAACTAACAATTGCAACAAGGAGAAGGTAGTAATTATAGTAAGGAGAAGGTAGCAATTATAGCAAGAAGAAGGTAGCAATTGTAGGAGAATAAGGTAGTACCGATAGCAGGGGGAGAGAACCTGCCAAGGCAATAGGTAAGGCAGCATTGGTAGTAGAGGAAAAAAATCTGCCAAGGTAACAAGTGAGCCACCATTAGTAGTAGTACAAGAGAACCTACCAAGGCAACACTGACAGTAAAAGGAAAGAACCTATAGCAGAGAGAACCTGCAGCAGAGAATCTATAATAAAGATAACTTATAATAGAGATAACTTGCAGTGTAGAGAACCTATTAAAGAGAGAACTTGCAAAGGAGAGACAACAACAATAGCATAAAGAACCTACAGAGAAGAGACTGACAAAACTTGAGCAAAGAGTGGCAATGAGGAAGGAGAAGATTTGCTTTTTATAATAGTAACCTGTGCACATTGAGTGATCTTTCTCAGGAAAATTTTAGTTTAAACATTTTATGAACTCCTTGAAAAAGGGTAGGAGACCCTTAGAGTGATTGATCAATCCTTGGAATGATTAGGAGATCATCTCTTCTAGTGATCAGGAGATCAATCTATTAAGTGATCAGGAGATCAATCTATTGAGTGATTGGGAGATCATTGTAAGTGGTTAAGAAGTGATCCTTCCATGACATTAACTGTATCCCTTGATAACAAGAGTGGATTGTGTGATTTAGGAGTGATCCTATCACATCGTGGACATAGCTCACACATTGTGGGTGAACCATGTAAAAATTATGTGTGTTCTTTAATGCTCACACTTTTTTGATATCCGTACAATCACTCTCACAAAAAGAAGCAAGATAAAAAATTGTATCATCGATTCTAACAAGTCACAAAGGTTAATTCAGACAAATTTGTAAAAAATAAGCATCTCACACTGATTCACCCCCTCCCCCTTTAAATGTGAGACCTAAAAAGGTCCTCATTATAGTTCCACTATTAATAATCATCCTACATACCTTGTCTTTAACATGGATCTTGTATGGAAAATGTGCTCACTTTGCTCATTATCATTATCATCCTTATGCTGAATACTTAATGCATGCCTTACAACTAGCATATCTTCATAAACAGGTTCTTCAACATTAACATTAGAACAATCCCTCAATGGTTTTATTAATAATCATGCTACATATCTTGTCTTTAACATGACATCTAACATGGAAAATGCGCTCACGTCGCTCCTCATCATTATCATCCTTAAGCTGAATACTTAGTGCTCGCCTTGCAACTAATATATGTCCATAAACAGGTTCTTCAACATTAACATCAAAACAATCCTTAAATGATGGCATGTCATTATTACTTTAACTAATGCTTTTTATGTCACCATTCTCCAACATAATCATAGCTCTTTTTTTTGGATATTGAGAAGCAATATGTCTATACCCTTAACATTTAAAGCACTTAATATCACGAGATTCAAAAGATTTTATTTCAATTTTACCTTTAGAAACAATGATTGATTCCTTTAGCCTTGTATCTTTTTTTGGCTTTGATGCTACCTTGGTATCCTTCCTAGTTGCCTTCCTTGTAGAACTAAAAGTTGATTCAAATTTGGATCCTTTAGACTTAATTTGTTTCTCAACCTTGACAGCCTTATGCAACAACTCCTCCATCTCTAAATAGTCTTGCAAATCCAATACATTTGTAATTTCCTTATTCAAACCACCAACAAACCTTGCCATGGTAGCCTCTCGGTCTTCCTCTATATTAGCTCTAATCATGGTTATCTCCATTCCCTTGTAGTAGTCCTCTACACTCATGAACTCTTAAACCAACCCGTGCAACTTTCTATACAAGTCACTATGATAATGGCTAGGTATAAATTTCTTGTGCATTACTGATTTCATCACTTCCTATGACTAAGTTAAGCTCTCACCATTCCTCCTACTTATCACCAATTGGCCCCACTAAATATTTGTATAATTAGTTAATTCTACAATTGCCAACTTTACTTTCTTCTCCTTGAAATAATTATGACAATCAAATACATGCTCAATCAAATACATAACTCATCTAGCCTTGTATTTATCATTTTAAATTGCTCAATAACAACCTTCATCCAAATCTTTATATCTATATTATGCATTTCTCCTTCATTACTCATGTTGACAACCTACAGTAACATATAAGTAATGAAAAGAATTTGTTACTCGCACACTCCTTTATGTGTTTACCCTTAAATCAAATTATTATCACTCGTGTTTCACCTTATTTTGGCTTTTTCTTAATGATGATCTCACCACTCTTGCCTTTTTCCAATTAAGCTAAGCCCTTTTATGTTTGTAAAAGACTTAAGATCAATAAATTATAATTAGTAATTTATTAGATGATGACAAATTTCAAAATCAAAACTTTTAAGAGAAAAAAATAATTCAAGATATCCTTTTTTAAACTTGGAAAGAAAAGAAAATCAAATTTGCAACCTTATAAACGTATATAATAAGTTACAAGAATCAAGAAGCTCTACTTTTTTCTTTCTTTTTTGTTTTTTGTTTTTTTTAATATTTTTTTCAACTTTCTTTTTTCAAACACTACAAAATTAATACAACTTCAAGAGCAAGAAGTTGATCAAAACAAACAAGAGGAACTAAATAAAGAAACATAAGGAATGAATGAAGTACAAAGAAAAGTAATAAACAAAGATGGAAAAGGGATATATAACTTATTTCTAGAATCAAGGCTCTAATACTAACTAATAAAGAACCTGCCAAGCGACCTACCCTAGGAACTTTTGAATCAATTTTTTGTGCACAGCCTAGAAAGTTAGGAAACAAATTGGGTTGATTAGATCAGAACCCTAAGGAAACCTAAGTCCTAAAAGTCTAATTTGCAAATGCCAAAAAAGTTGATCACTCATTTGATAAGTCAAAACAACATATTCTTTCAAAAAACAAAAAGCAAAGCAAAACTTGCTAAAAAAATAATTTAATCTTATTAATTCCATTTTATATAATTGTAGCGTTGATATAGGCATGTAAATATTACAATCCTATAAGTAATAAGAAAAACCTTAATTACAAGAGGACCCTCTAATTAAAGAATACAAATTTACCTTGATTAGGAATCCTAAGAAATACAAATATGCTTTAATTAGGAATTCTTAAAAAAAAAACTATAACTAATGATAACTAGACAAAAAAGTCAAATTAAAAATCCTAACTAATGTATCAAGACTCAATTGAACCTATAAGTCTAAATAAACCCAAGAAGTTAATCCTTTTTTACATGTAATTTGACATTAACTTAAAATCCAACAATCTAGAATGAAAACAGACCTTTTAATACAACTTAACATGCAATATAGGCTTCTATCATAGGTTCTAAGTTTTGTTATTTAAGTTCTAAGGCTTGTCCATCATCTTGCATATAAAGATAAGTGATTATCCTTGGTGTAGCATTGGAAACTTTTAAACTAGCCTTGGAATCTTTTAAAGCACCCTCTTTGTCATATAGCTCTATGATTAAGACTTGTAAACTCTCTTTCATTCTCTTTATCCTTGCCCTTGTCATTGGACCACTAATTATTTGGAGAAAATCTTGGGAATACTTACTTTAATGCACTCGAACAACACCTTGTTCTCCATTAGAAGGTTTCAATAGCAATTTGTGAACAATGATTTTGTAGCAATTTTAAAAGGATGATGCAATAATTTTCTAAATGACAAATTACATTGTTTAATTAATTATTGCTTGAAATTGTTTCCTTTTGTAACCCTAAGTCCCATTGATGACCTCTCAACCTAGAGTGCTAAATAATTTGAAACAATTCAATAATATCTCTCTAACTCCATATTTAATATGTAGAGCTCTTGTACATTTTACCACTTAAGATTGGTAAAGAACAATCTCGTATCACAGAAGCTCCAAACTACTGTCTTTTAAAAGACCATTGTTCAAAGCATAAACAATCTCCTAGCTCCTCTTAATTATCAACCTATAGCCCTAAATGATCTTTTAATGTCCACTCAATTTGAACATAGATCACTTATTTTGATTTGGCAATATATTAAATTGTAAGTCAATATGTCTTTAATATTTTTCAATTTGTTTATAAATGTTGAATGTTTTATCTCTTCAAATTTAGAAAAAATTTTGGATTTGTATCTTTCCATCTTTATCACTAAGGAAGGCAAGTAATCTTTGTTGAAATCCATTAGGTGTCTTTGTGTTTCTATCGTTTTCTTAAGGTATCATCAATTTCTTTTGGGTGTTCGTGATGCCATAGTTTTAAGTGCTTTATGCTCTTTATTATGATTATAAATATTTGCTTACTAATTTGTACACAGATAGATTGATAGATATAGAGCAAAATGCAGTTCTATTTGATTTCTTCAAATGAATTTGCTCATTGTTGTTGATTTTTTTTTTTATCAAATTCAAACCTTTTATTGTTTTATCTTCAAATTAGGCCTTTGCATGCAAGTAAGTTCTAACTTTTTTTTTTATTATTTATTCTCATCAACATATAGTTGCCACCATCGGGCTTTTACTAGTAGTAGCTTGATGCTTATTAATCCGATCAACATATAGTTGTCACCACGGATGCATTCATTGGGAAACAAAAGAAAATACATATTATGGTGAAAATCCTCGTTCTTCATCTCCCCCTCACTTTGGGTTTGGCAGTATTGCAGACTTCAGGTTCTACATCACATCACCACAGGTTGTACCCAAAACTTCCAGCTCGTTAAAACAGATGGGAGCTAGCAAAGATAACTTTGTCTCTTAACATTGAAAAGCCGAGCACAAGGATGACAATGGCCAGTCAATTTCTCATATCATTTCCTCAGAAGCTCATTTCCAAACTATCTCCCCCATAAATTTAAGAGCTGGAACTCCTCTGATCTCTACATCAACTAATAGCGCCTGGATCAATGACAAGCTGGAGAGCTCTGGATCAGATTGTATCAAATCAAGGGCACGCATCTGATCCTGAAATTACTTAAAAATATATACATATTAGTAATTTTTTTTTTTAAGTTTGTAACTCAACATGAAAACATAGCAAATTTATGAAAAGAAAAATCAATTGCTATTTCTTTTAAACTGCTTTATGGAATAATATGGTTGCAGTCTAAGCCATATTGCTAGCAGAAAAAACACATCATTGACGGAATAATCAATGGACAACCAAGTCAGTACCTTTCTTTTCATTGAACAAAACTTGCAGTCTGAGACAGATGGAGGAAGAATTTGATTAATGATAAGCCTCTTGACAGGAACATTCTCCTTTCTCAGCGAGGCACACAACCTAGATGACTCGCTGACTGCCATTACCTTGCAAAAATAGGTCAAGTTGCATGCAAATTCATTCAGAAGTAATATCTAAGCAACTCTAAAAAGGGCAGCATATTCCAAGTCATTTTTTGAACAAATGAGCTACATAACAATATTGTATTGATCTACTTTGAACATTTAAGGGCATAGCCCAATAGCAAATAGATCCTTATCAAATCAGTTTATTTGTTATTTGGGAGGGGTTTCTAAAACATAAATAGCATTCCCAAATCCTACCAATGTCATTCCTTTCTTTTATTCCTTTTTTTATTTAATTTTATTTTCAAGAGCATACCATCAAACACAATAGACTCAAGTCATCCGCCTTTCACTGAACAAGCTACACAGTACCACAGTAGCTATATATGAATTACCGTGGGAATTGTCACTATAACAAATTCTGTGGATTCTGTGTCATGGAAAAGCTCACGCACTTTTAGCATCCTGTCCCTTAATCTCTCCAATTTGTCAGCCTAAAAGAAGCAAAAGGACATATAAAATGCCAACTAAGATGAGTTAAAGGCACCAAACCATTTCCAAGAAATTCAGGCTTACAGCATTCTGCTGAGTTCCCTCTTGGCCAAAGACAGATTTGATCGCAGAGGTAGCAGAAGCTATTTTTTGTTTAAGCTGCAACAAGATGCAAAGCAATTTTAAAGAAAAACGTTATGGCTCAGAAGGATACTGGCTTAATATTATTGCACATAAAATCAATTAACCAATGTAAAAACAAATTATAATATTATATAGCTCATTCAAAGAGGAGAAATTGACAAGAAAACAGAAATTTGATTTCTGTATTTGCACAACCAGGCCTTCATAACAGATGTTTTAGCAATTCTACAGACAGGATAGGTTAGATGGCAAATATTTAAATATAAAAACCTGTGTCTGGTACATTGTAATCGATGTTCAACCAATTTCAGAAAAAGGTATAATTAAAGATGGCTGGTAGCTAGTTATTATCAATCATACATCCCTTGCTGTTCATAGCAAAGAAGCTTAGTCCAATGTAAATTAAGATCTGGACTCATTAGAAAGTTGGATGTTTTGTGTCTGATTCAGGGCATTGCTGACAACTTACACTAGCATGCCCAAACAGCACATTTGTCACAAATACTTTCAATTTTTTTTTGGGTTTTAATTGAACTTAACATACTTTGCTTGAGAAAGAACTTCTCAGTACCTTTGAGATATAGCTATGACAGTGTTAAGAAATCCTAACCAATAGTAAGAGTAGTGCTAAGCAAATGTCCACATTGATTGACTTCAGCAGTACCCACCTTAAGTCAACTAACTGAACTAAATTATATATATAAGTAAGTGCTCTCCACCCTTCTAGTAAGTGCCTGGAGCTAGGACTTTACTACCATAAGACTTAGAAAAAAAGGGAGATCACACTCTTTAATCTCAGGTTGGCATATCTACCTTCAATATCTTGCCTATGGATGCATCAAGGAAGTCAGGCAAGGACAAAAGTCGCAAGGTATGGCCCTGTAAGTAACAATCATGATCCTCAGTGAATGAATTTAAGTAATAAGGTCAACTACACCACTTTTGCTCACCGTGGGTGCAGTATCAAAAACTATTCGAGTGAACATACTGTATTCTCGTGATTCAAGAAATTGCACAACCTGCCAAAAGATTATATATTCAGTAAGGAACATGAAAAAATCCATGAAAAGGTCACATGCACTTGACCAAAGCAATTGAAGATATACTTTGGAAATTGCTATGGCTTCATCCAAACCAGGAGGAGGTGTGTCCAGTAGCTCTCCCAACTTCAACTCTCCTAACTTTGATGACAGAAGGACAAGTTGACAGATCACGAGAAGAAGAGATCACAAGAAGCAAAACATTTCTCAATTCATAAAGAAACATTCAGATTTGTCAAATAAAGTGGGGGAATGATTGTTCACACATTTCTGAATGCTATTTCTTGAAATCTATAAAGCTTTTAATCCTATCCTAATTACCATCATTGCAAGCATGTGGCACCATAAAAACTTTCAAAAACTTAAAGGTAAGCAGAGTCACAGGGCAAGGACAGTTCTTAAACAATGAACAAAGGTTTGCAACATCTGAAACAAACAAAACCAGATGGAATCAACCAAACACCATGCTGAACTTGAAGGGCTGCAAACCATGGATAAGCATTACCTGTTCAACAAGCATTCCAAAACCCATGCCTTCCATAAAATCTTTGACCCCTGTTCCACCATCTTTCTGAGTTACAGTTCGGAATTCTTCCCTAGCCTTTTCAGGGTCTATCTGTTTTAAAACTTTAAAATATGACTGACTCATCACATGGAGTGACAAAAATTTCCACAAAATTACTAAAGTGCCACATAAACATACCTCAAGTGCAAACAGTGGGTAGTCAGGTCCTTCAACCCGTACAAGTGTCCCTCCAGTCAAATCCTATATAAACTGTAACATATAAAGGCAAATAGTGCTATGCTATCCTCTCCTAATTTTCTTTTTTTAAATGTTTGTATCTGTATGCAGCTCAGATCTTTCATAAAAGAAAATCTGAATCTTAAACCTGAGCAAAAGAGTCACTCAAGGAGTGTGCTGGATCAGTTGAAACCACTAAAGTCGGGTGCCCATTATTTGCAAATTTCACAGCAAGTGAAGCAGCACAACTCGTCTTTCCTACACCTCCCTTCCCACCAAGCAAGTAATATTTTCGCTGTGTCCCAGAAGTCATATCATCAAATCCTGCAATGTCTTCTACAGGAGCAGCCACTGATCTTACTGAAAATGGAAAAATGGAAGCTTCCATGTCAGCAAACACAACTTCACAGGAATGTGCATTTGACAAAGCAAACTGAGCATGAAAATCATGTTGAAAACAAAAGACCGAGGATTTGTCACAGTAGCTGTTCATCCACAGTATATGCTATAAAAGAACTAGCAATCCAGTTAACAAAAGAATGCAATAAGATAAAAAAAAAAAAAAAAAAACTTAGTTTTTACATTCCCTTCTTGTTAGTTCTTGGAAATGATAATTCATGCATAGTTCATAGAAAAATTTTCATCCCTCAACCATTATTTTATCCTTTTAACTTCAGACTTAGGATCGATTGTACCCTGATTTTTCCCTTCCCAATATTTAAGACAAAGCCAGGACCCAGTTACCTAAAGAAGCATATCTAGTTCAAGTATACACTTGTTTTCTTTTCCCACATTCTGAAAAGCAAAGAAATGGAACCGTAGCACAATCAATTCACCTATAATAAATACTACATTTCAAAAATCAGAAAAAGGAAAAAAAAACTTCTATTTTCTATGCTATAACTTTGTTTGACAATTGTGAAAAACCATTTAGGCCTAAAGCTGTGATTTGACTTGGGACAAGGTTGACATCAATAGTAAAACCAGTGGAGTTTCAAATTATTTTATGCCTTCCTTTTGGCAATCCAAAGTAGGAACTCATTTTAATCCTCTATATATTTATCCCTTTCATAATCTAGTATTTCCATTCCATAATATTTCTTTACATAGCCATGGATTCAATACTACAAATTATAGAATTAGTAACAAGAATTGTGTGGCAAAGTAAAATATTGAAGTAGAAAAGCTTAATGCTGCAGCAGCGAGTTCAAAAGTAGCCAACAATAAACAATTGCAGTAAAAAGCTTATTGCCAAAAATAATTATCAGTAGAAATATTTCAAAATTTTTCCCAACATGACATGTAACAGCAACAATAATTACAGCCTCGTAAATAGCTACTAAAAATCTACAGTTGCTTCTGTAGCAAGATAAACAATCCAATTACTACTCTTGTAAATTTATGGTAGCCGCTAAATTTTTAGTTTCTTGTGGTGTTATGAGAATTGCTAGGCACTAATTGGGAAGACAGTTCCACACAGCAGCACCATAACTAACACAAGGAAAAGCCAGGAACTCCCAATTCGTAGACTCATAACAACGTCTAACAAGACAAAAACGAAACTCCATGATTGAAGCAAAACTCCCCACTTATAAAATTAACACCGAAGAGCACACACCATTACCTAACCCGACTCCATACAAGACACAAAACAAGAAATGACCCAGTCACGGATTAACCACAAAATAGAGAGAAAAGAAGGACCGGGTATTAAGGAAATCACCGCCAAGAGAAGTCCGGCGAGGCGTCGGCTTGATTGAAAGAATGACAAAGCTTCTTGTCAGAAGTGCTGTTGGGTGGCTTCTCAGCGCAAGAGAAGGTGAACCCACTGCAGCCATGGAGTTTCTTGCACCGAACAACCTATGAAGAGAAGAAGAAACCATGTAGGAAGAAGCAGCTGTGGCGGTGGTGGTTGTCATCTTTAATTTTTGTCTTGCCTCTGGTAATTAGCGGAAAAAAGAATATATGGGTTGCGTCACCGTATAAACGAGATTTTGTATTATGTTTTCATGTTTATAAGACATGCAAGCAACTCAAAAAATTACGGCCTACATATGGTTGTAGAGTATGTAATTGATACATTTTTTCATATATATATATATATATATATACATCTCTTTTTTAAAAAAAAATATTTATATTAATATATATTTATATGTCAAAATAATATAATTACAAAAGATAAAAGAATGTTAATAAATATTTATGTAATGACATTTATTTAATTTTAAAATTTTTTAATAAATTCTTTCTATTTGTGGTATTTGATTTATAATTTTTAATATTTTAACAAAATTAATTTTAATATGTATTCAATTATTTTTTTTATGTTATAAATTCTTCAAATTATAAAATTATAGATATACTTAATTTGTATTATTATCTTTTTATATGGACCTAGATTTTATCAAACCAACTTCTTTTCAAAATTGCCTTGTCAACTAAATTTTATCAAAATTTTTAAGGTTAGTACTTATAATTATTTTTAGAAGGGTTGAATAATTTTATTATTTTATTTAATTTTTTAGGATTTTTGTAAGTTATATTATGAATTGTATAATTTATTTTTATAAGACTAATTTTGATACTACATTTTTTTTCTTTTTTCATCAATAGTTTGATACTATTTTAATTAACAATTGAGCATTAAGATATGTCGCCTTTTTTTATCATTATAT
>JAHLGO010000001.1:5921527-5968931 GCA_020615895.1 Ceriops decandra
AGTAAAAGTAGGAGTTGTGTGAGATAACGTAGAGAAGAAATTCGGTGAAGCATCGGAAAGAACTCAACACATTTCTAGATTTCTTCAAGAGAGGTTAGAGAGTATTGCGGTAAACTTCTAAGTGGTAATGAAGCAGCCTTCCAATTCAACAGAGGCAAGACAAGCTAGAAGAAGGGGAGACACAATAAGTAACACTTTTTGTATTGTACTTGCTTAGTAATTGCAATAGTGAGAGGAGCAGAGGATTAAGACATCCATTGTAATTGGAATTCTCAAGTATAATGAATAGTTTCGGTAAGGGAGAGTCCCTACTACTGTAGATGTACATCACGTTGACAGAACCATGTAAATCTTATGTGTCCTTAATTTGCTTTACATTTTATGTTTTGAATTGAGTTGTGAACTTAACTAAAGTATCAGCCAACCCATAACCTAACGAAGATCTAAACAAGAACATCCAAATTTTCTATTAGGCAAGGTGTCTGAAAGGTGACTTTGGGGACTATTGTGATTAGTAGGTAGCAATAGTTCTACCTTAGTCAAATTTGAGAAAGAGTTCACTTTTAAGAAGAGGTTGAAGTTGTTCACTTATCTACAAATTGCGAATTGTGGTGATACTGATTCACCCATCTCTCAGTATCACAAACTAGTGGATCCTAGGGAGAAGTTGGGAACTTCAATGATATATTCTTATCTTGCTTCTTTACATGAGAACAACTGTATGGATATCAAGCAAGCATAAGCACTTAATAATACACAAAATTTTTATGTGGTTTACCCATAATGTGTGAGCTACAGCCATAGTGTGATAGTATCACTCTTAGATCACATGATCCACTCTTGTAATCAAGGGATATAAATGATGTAGTGGAAGGATCTCTCATTAATCACTGTAGAAGGATCACTCCTTAACCACGTACAATGATTTCTCGATCACCTTAAGGGTTACTTACCCTTTTTCAAAGAAGTACATAAAAAATTATAACAAAAACTCCTTTGAGAAAGGTCTCTCCATATGCATAGGCTATTGTGGAAAAAAATTGATCTTCTCTTTTCCTTTTGCTATTCTTTCCTTCCTCATTACTGGTCTCCTTTATAAATATTCTTCAATTTGTCCTATATTTGTTTGATTATGTTACACCTCATCACTTTAGTGAATTATTTGTCTAATAAAGAGGCATATAAGGCATTTCTAACTTTTCCATCATACTCTAAATTCTTCTTATCAATAGGTGTTATAGCAGCACTTTCAGTAGTAGGAGTACAGCCATTGACAGCTAATTCAAACACATCTAGACCAAGTGACAACAAATACGGGAGCATTTTTTTCTTTTATAATTAATAATTTTGTCCATTAAATATGGGAATACCCTTACTATTAATATGATCTTTGTGATATTAACTAGCAATAGATGTAAAGATTCTTAGCAACAACATAAAAAAATTCAAATCAAAGCAAGCAAAATGGATCAACAGAGGAACCACACTTTAATACCAATTAATAAGGACATTTTTGGGTTTCACACTGAGAGTGGGAGGGGATGAATTAGAGTGAAATGCTTGCTTTTTATAAATTGGTCCAAATTAAACCTCTATAACCTGTTAAAGTCTATGATTTATTCTTATCTTCTTTATGTGAAAACTGCTATATGGATATCAAGCAAGTACAAGCACTCGATAACATTGTTGTTCCCACAGTCTTGTATGAGTTGAAATTATTGTCAAGTAGATTTAAGTGTGTAAGAAAGTAAAGTCACATAGAGGGGCAAGAAAGTAAAGCCATATAGAGGGGCAAAAATGTAAAAGCCATATGAAGGGGCAACAACGTAAATCTACCACGTAACCCTATTAGGGTTTCATAGAAGAAGGTATATAAAGACCTTAGAGCAACAAACTAGGAAAAGGCCAACATAAGAGAGTATTTGGTAAACACAAAGAGAGGAGAGTCAGCAATTGAGCAAAATGAATAGCAAACCTAGACAACCAGCTGACCAAAGAGAGAAAATGTGAGGAAGGAGTTGACCAAACAAAGAGACATCCAAAGCAAACTACTCAACAAACACAAGGGAGCAAACGGCAAACCATCACCTGCAAAGGAGAAGACGCAGATGGACAGCAACCAAAGGTGAATGGCAAATCACAAATTAGAAGGTGCTGGACGGCAAAACACAAAGGGACAGCCAAAGGGAGATAATTGGCCAACCAAAGCAATCTACACGGAGAAAGGTGAATATCCAAACCAACCTACATGGCCAAACAAGGTAAACATCTAAACCAATCTACACGGCCAAACACAACCAACGACAATGGGGTAGACGACCAAGAAGCAAGGAGGAGAATGGCCAAAGTAAGGCTGGATGTCAAGGGAGAACACACAACAAAGAGGTGTGATGGCTGGAGAAGACTGTGTGACTCACATAAGAGAGAAAACAGCACACCATCCGTAAGGGAAGAGAGAAGAAACAGTGAAAGAGGAGACCACCGAGAGAGCAAACCAAGCTATTTGAAGGTATGAAAGGGACAAGTGCAAACCAGAAATAGTGGTAAGGCGTGTGATCAGCAAGGCATGCAAACCAGAAACATACGTGAGATGTGAAACACCAAACTAGAAGCATGTGTGAGGCGTATGACCAGCAAAGGGTGCAAACTGAAAACATGCATGAGACGTGTAATGCCAAAACAAAAATGTAAGGCAGGTCATGAGACGTGGAATGACAAAGCAGAAACATGAGGTGAGACGTGAAATAGGAGACAGGTGAGACTATGAGATGGTGAAAGCAAGAGCTGTGTGAAACAACCTAGAGAAGGAATTCGGTGAAGCATTGAAAGAACTCAACGTGTTTCCATATTTCTTCAAGAGAGGTTAGAGAGCATTGTGGTGAACTTCTAAGCGGTAGTGAAGCAGCCATTCAATTCACCAATGGCAAGACAAGCTAGAAAAAGGGTAGACACTGTAAGTGACACTCTTTGTATTGTACTTGCTTGGTATTTTTAATAGTAAAAGGAGCAGAGGATTAAGACATCCATTATAACTAGTATTTTCAAGTATAATAGATTTTCTTGGTAGAGGGAGAGTTCCTACCACCGTGGATGTATGTCATGTTAACGAAAACATGTAAATCTCGTGTATCCTTACTTTGTTTTACATTCTGTGTTTGAAATGAGTTGTGTGAATACAGCAAAAGTATCAGCTAACCCATAACCTAACAAAGTCCTAATAGGCAAGGTGTCTAAAAGGTGACTTTGGGGACTATTGTGATTAATAGGTAGCAATAGATCTACCTTAGTCGAATCTGAGAAAGAGTTCGCTTTTAAGAAGAGGTTGAAGTTGTTCACATATCTATGAATTGTGGTGATACTGATTCACTCCCCCTCTCAGTATCACAAACTAGTAGATCCTAGGGTGAAGTTGGGAACTTTAATTGGTATCAGAGCACAGGTTCACTAGTTTGAAGCTTAACTGTTTGGTGTACTAGTTTGAAGGGTTTCAGAAGTTTTATCTTGTTCAGCATACTGAGAAATGGAAGTTGGTACCAGCATCAGTACTATTTACAGCAAGAAGGTTCCAAACTTTAACGAAACCAACTACCATATGTGGAGAGCAAGAATGTAAATGGTATTTGCAACCATGGGCATGAATGTGGTGAAATCTGTACAAGAGGATTTTATGGCCCTAGAAGAAGGTAAAGATCCAACCCCTAAGGAATTAAGGCAGTTTGAGATAAATAAGAAGGCCTCAAACGTCATCATTTCAGCATTAACAGATGTTGAATATGCTAAAGTTATGGATTGCAAATCTGCTAAGGAGATATAGGATCTGTAGAAAGTCTATGAAGGTGAAGAACTTTGGCCAAGCGTCAAGTTTTCAAGGAGAGATATGAATCTCTCAGAATATAGAAAAATGAGACAATCTAGGAGTTCTTCACCAGAGTTATTGATGTTGTAAACAACCTTAGAAGTCATGGGAAGAACAAGAAGGACTCATCTATTATGAAGAAAATTCTGAGAATTTTGCTTGAAAGGTTTGCCTCAAAGGTAGCAACAGAAGAGAGTAGAGATCTCAATTTTATGTCTTTGCATGATCTCCAGTGCAATCTTATTGCATATGAGATGAGGATAAAGTCAACAAAAAGCTCCTTAACATCAAAGGTATCAAAGGAGGTAGCTTAGAAAGCTATGAAGCACTTGAAGATAAGAGAAGAGGAAGAATCATCCAGTGAGGATGGTGATGATGATGAGGAAGCAAGTGAAGGTGAAATGTTGCCATACTTCACAAGGAAGTTAAAAAAGGGGTCTAAGAAGGGAAAAGGACAGTTGTCCTTGAGATGTTATCATTGTGGGCAGACTGAACACATTGTTTCTCAGTATAAAGTGAAACTTGATGATAAAGATGAGGATGGTGTTGATGAGCAGAATTCAAGATGGAGAAGATCATCATTCAAATCAAAGAAGTCCAACAAGAAGATTGCCAACCTATAAAAGAAGAAGAGAGGCTTATTGAAGAATTATGTGAGTCAGATAAAAAAAGCCGATGAGGAGGAAGATGAAGAATCATTAGATGAGCAAGCCTTTATGGCATCAACTCAAGGTGGTAGTTCAACCTTTGAAGAGGAAGAGGAGGTTAATGAAGAAGAACCAGATCTTGAGGCTGAGTTGGAAGTAGCTTCAACGGAGATAATCATAAGGGGTAGAACCATAAAAAGGTTGGAGGCTCACATAAAATAAGTTGAAGTAAAGTCTAAGGAAGCTGAGAGTCAAAGGAATGAAATAAAGGCTGAACATATTGACTTGAAAAGAAGATTTGAAGAACAAATCAAAATATGTGAAGACCTTACAATAAAGGTTGCCTCAAGGGCTTCAAAATTTGAAGAAATGGAGAAAGAGTGGCTGAGATTTCAACAACTCAAAAGGAGTGAAGAGAACTTGTAGAAGCTTGAAATGATAGGAGAAACAAGTTCTGTAAGAGAAAACAAGAATGAAGAGAAAGTGTAGCAATCTGAGGTTACATTGCCTAAAGATAATAAAAATTTGACATGAAAGTTAAAAGAGAAGGTTATGACTGAGGAGAAGATAGCTGATAATAAAGTAGATTTGAAGAAGCAACCTAGGGTGGCAAATGAAAATGAAGAAAAGAAGGTCAATTAGTAGAGGGCTACAGCTGAACAGAAGAAAGAGAATAAGGTGACTGATATGAAAGTCATACAAGCAAAGAAGCCAGCAACTTTGCCTACATAACAAGTAATGAACAAAAGAAAACAAGCTATGAGTAGACCCTCGAAGAGGCAGTTTCAAGGTCACTGTCTTTATTATGGAGTTTGGGGTCATAAGGCGAGTAACTACTGGTGGAGAAGGCCAGTATATGTCTCTAACTTGAGAAGATATGATGCTGCATATAGAGGGAGACAATACAAAATTCAGAAGGGAACACCTATCATGAATTTTTGCACATACTATAAAAAGCAAGGACACACTGACAAGGAGTGTTAGTGGAAGCCCAAACCAGTGGTTTCAAAGAACAAGTTTGTTGTATTGGCAGACTTGGAGCAATGTGAAAGGTGTGGGCAGGATGACCATAATGTCAAGAGATGCATGACACTTCTCCCTGAGCAAGAGAAGGCACTCAACAGCATAGTGAAAACAAGCGATGTAGTCAAAGCTGAGAAAAAGGAGAAAGTTATCTTCCAGCTAGTTCAAAAGAAGGAATATAAAGCTAAAAGGGAGGTGGTTAATATAGCTGAAATTGCACTCAAAGTTAACTACAAGGATAAACAATGGATCCTTGACAGTAGAAGCACTTCATGCATGACAGGAGACAAGAGTAAATTGTTAAAGTGAAACAAGTCAAGAAAAGGCAAAGTCAAGTTTGGCAATAATGATTCACTCAAAATCAATGGTTAGGGTTCAGTAAACATCGGAAGAGGAAAGCTCAAAGATGTTCTGCACATTGAAGGACTCAGATATAATCTAACATATGTTAGCCAACTATGCAATGAAGACCATGAGGTAATATTCACAAAAATAGGTTGCCAGGTAAAGAGTAAAGAAGGCAATACTGTTGTAGCCGGGAAAAGAACAACTAGAAATTTGTTATGATTGATGAGGACAAGACAAGTAGCTGTTTACTCACCAAAGAAGAAGAAAATCAACTCTTGCATAGGAGGCTGGGACACTTAACATAGAAGAACATGCTGAAGCTGACCACTACTCATGCAATCAGAGACATTCCTGACCTCAGGAGAGAGAGAGTATGTTTGCTCAGCATGCTCTAAAGGAAAACATGTTAGAAAGTAGTATAAGACCAAAGAGTTTAGTTCTGAAGTAGTGCTTGACATTATACATACTGATTTATGTGGACTGATGAGGATAAAAGGATTGAATGGTGAGAGGTACTTTATCTTGTTTGTTGATGATTATTCCAGAAGGTTGCACTTCAAACACAAGTCAGAAGTTCTGAATTGCTTCAAGAGATACATAAGGTTGGCTAAAAATAAGAGTGGAAGGAAGATCAAACTATTGAGGTTAGATCAAGGCATTAAATTTACAAATGAAGCTTTTAAAGATTACCTTAAGAAGCATGGTAATCACCATCAGATGGCAGTAGTAAGAACACCTCAACATAACAGGGTGATAGAGAAGAAAAATAGAGATGTGGTTGAAATGACAAGAACTCTACTGTTAGAATCCAAGCTTCACACAAGATTTTGGATAGAAGCAACATTTATAGTTGTACATATACTAAATAGAGTCTTATTAAGGCCCAATACTGATAAGATTCCATATGAGCTATGGAGTGGGAAGAAGACAACAGCAAGTATCTCAGAATCTTTGGCAACCCATGTTTTGTGAAGAACAAGGAGCAAAACTTGGGAAAATTCAATGCTAGGTCTAATAAAGGCACCTTTGTAGGATACTCAGCAAAGACAAAAGGTTACAAAGTTTTCCTACATAAGTTGGGAAAAGTGATCACGTCCAGTGATGTAAGAATAGATGAGAATTGGAAAACAATACAAAATGGAAAACCTGAGGACAATGAAGAAGATGACTTCAATGTAGATGAAGAATCGAACCAACTTGAAGAAAAGGAACAAGAAGTAAGTTCAGATTCAGAGAAGAGTGAGTCTGAAGATAAAGAAAGAGATTCTCTTGCAAGTAAGATTGTGCAAGAGAGAAGGACAAAAAAGACATGGACCAGTGCTTATCAAGGAAATCAGATCATAGGTGACCCATCAGCAGGAGTTACAACAAGAAAAAGAATTGTGGGAGCTACTACTTTACTCTCATAAGTTGAACCTAAATCTGTTGAAAAGGCTACACAAGATCTAACTAAATCTTTGTCCACAAAACTGTTTGAAAAGCACAGATTGAGTCTATATGTGCAAATGCCTCAACAAGCCTGAAGTTCAGGTTAATCCTCTATCTTTACTTTGCGAGTTTTTTAAATTTGTAATTGGTTGACAAAGGGGGAGAGAAGCAACAGTGTAGGGGGAGCTATTAAGAAAGGTGGAGTGCATATTTTGGGGGAGTTGAAATTGCTACATAATGGCTTTTGTTATGAGTATTGCCAACAATTACAAAGAGGGAGATTGTTATTCCCACAGCCTTGTATGGGTTGTAATTGTTGTCAACTAGATTTAGGTGTGCAAGAAAGTAAAGCCACATGGAGGGGTAAGAAAGTAAAGCCACATAGAGGGGCAAGAACATAAAAGCCACATGAAAGGGCAAGAATACAAATCTGCCTCGTAAGCCCTATTAGGGTTTTATGGAAGAGAGTATATAAAGACCTTGGAGCAACAAACTAGGAAAAGACCAATATAAGAGAGTATTCAGTAAACACAAAGAGAGGAGAGTCGGCAATTGAGCAAAATGGACAACAAAACTAGACAACCAACTGACCAAAAAGAGAAAATGTGAGGAAGGAGCCGACCAAACAAAAAGACATCCAAAGCAAACCACTCAGCAAACACAAGGGAGTAAAAGGCAACCATCACCTGCAAAGGAGAAGACACAACTGGATAGCAACCAAAGGTGAACAGCAAATCACAAATCAGAAGGTGCTGGACAGCAAAACACAAAGGGTGACTAGCCAAAGAGAGAAAACAAAGGAGGAACGATTGGATAGCAAGAGCTAGACCACAAAACACAAAGGGACAGCCAAAGGGAGACAACCGGCCAACCAAAGGTGAACATCCAAACTAATCTACACGGCCAAAGGTGAACGTCCAAACCAACCTACATGGCCATACAAGGTAAGCATCTAAACCAATCTACACGGCCAAATACAACCAACGGCAAAGGGGTGGATGACCAAGCAAGGAGGAGAATGGCCAAAGCAAGGCTGGAAGGCAAGGGAGAACACATGGCAAAGAGGTGTGACGGCTGGAGAAAACCATGTGACTCACGTAAGAGAAAAGACATCACAATGTCCGCAAGGGAAGAGAGAAGAAACCGTGAAAAAGGAGACCACTTGGAGAGCAAACCAAGTTGTTGGGAGGTATGAAATGGACAAGTGCAAATCAGAAACAGTGGTAAGGCATGTGACCAGCAAGACGTGCAAACCAGAAACGTATGTGAGACGTGAAATGCCAAACTAGAAGTGTGCATGAGACATGTGACCAGCAAAGGGTGCAAACTAGAAATGTGTGTGAGATATGTAACACCAAACTAGAAACGTGAGGCAGGCCATGAGACGTGGAATGGTAAACTAGAAACGTGAGGCTAGATGTGAAATAGGAGATGGGTGAGACGGTAAAACGGTGAAAGCAAGAGTTGTGTGAAACAACCTAGAGAAGGAATTCAGCGAAGCATTTAAAGAACTCAACGTATTTCCAGATTTCTTCAAGAGAGGTTAGAGAGCATTGTGGTGAACTTTTAAGTGGTAGTGAAGTAGCCATTGAATTCAACAGAGGCAAGACAATCTAGAAGAAGGGTAGACATAGTAAGTGACACTCTTTGTATTGTATTTGCTTAGTTATGCAATAGTGAAAGGAGCAAAGGATTAAGACATTCATTATAACTAGTATTCTTAAATATAGTAGATTGTCTCGGTAGAGGGAGAGTCCCTACCACAATGGATGTACATCATATTGACAGAACCATGTAAATCTTGTGTGTCCTTACTTTGCTTTACATTCTGTGTTTTGAAATGAGTTGTGTGAACGTAGCAAAAGTATTAGCCAACCCTTAACCTAACAAAGACCACTTCTTAAAAGTGAACTCTTTCTCAGACTCGACTAAGGTAAATCTATTGCTACCTACTAATCACAATAGTCCCCAAAGTCACCTTTCATTCACCTTGCCTAATAGACAATTCAGTTGTTCTTGTTTAGGTCTTTGTTAGGTTATGGGTTGGCTGATACTTTAGCTGTGTTCACAACTCAATTTAAAACATAGAATGTAAAGAAAATTAAGAACACACGAGATTTACGTGGTTCCATCAACGTGACATTCATCCATAGTAGTAGGAACTCTCCCTTACTAAGACAATCCACTATACTTAAGAATTCAAGTTACAATGGATGTCTTAATCCTCTACTCCTTTCACTATTGCAATTACTAAGTAAGTACAATACAAAGAGTGTCACTAACTGTGTCTACCCTTCTTGTAGCTTGTCTTGCCTCTATTGAATTGAAGGCTGCTCCACTGCCGCTTAGAAGTTCACCGTAATGCTCTTTAACCTCTCTTGAAGAAATCTAGAAATACTTTGAGTTCTTTCTGATGCTTCGTTGAATTCCTTCTCTAGGTTGTCTCACACAACTCCTGCTTTCACCATTTCACGATCTCACCCGTCTTGTATTTCACATCGTATGGCTTGCTTCACATTTCTGGTTTGGCGTTACACGTCTCACGCATGTTTCTAGTTTGCATCCTTTTCTGGTCACACACCTCACACACAATTCTAGTTTGGCATTTCATATCTCATGTACATTTCTGGTTTGCACGCCTTGCTGGTCACATGCCTTACCACCATTTCTAGTTTGCACTTGTCTGTTTCACACCTTTGGATAGCTTGGTTTGCTCTACTAGTGGTCTCTTCTTTCAAGGTTTCTCCTCTCTTGCCTTACGGACGGTGTGCTGTCTTCTCTCTTATTTGAGTCACACAATTTTCTCCATCCGTCACACCTCTTTGTCGTGTGTTCTCCCTTGTCGTTTAGCCTTGCTTTGGCAGTTCTCCTCCTTACTTGGCCATCCACCCCTTTTTCATTGGTTGTGTTTGGCCATGTAGATTGGTTTAGACGTTTACCTTGTTTGGCCGTGTAGGTTGGTTTGGACGTTCACCTTTGGTTGGCCAGTTGTCTCCCTTTGGCTATCCCTTTGTGTTTTGCCGTCTAGTTCTTACTGCCGTTCCTCTCTTTTTTTTCTCTCTTTGGCCAGTCACCCTTTGTGTTTTGCTATCTAGCACCTTTTGATTTGTGATTTGCCATTCACCTTTGGTTGCTGTCCAGCCATCTCTTCCCTTGTTTTCTCTCTTTGTCCGGTCACCCTTTATGTTTTGCCATTCAGCGCCTTTTGATTTGTGATTGGCCGTTCACCTTTAGTTGTCGTCCAGCCTATTCTCCTTTTCAGGTGGTGGTTTGTCATTTGCTCCTTTGTGTTTGCCGAGTGGTTTGCTTTGGATGTCTTTTTGTTTGACCAACTCTCCTTCCTTATGTTTTCTCTCTTTGGTTAACTGGTTATCTAGGTTTTTTCTCCATTTTGCTCAATTGCCAACTTCTATTTTGTTGTCTTCTAATGGCCTTTATATACTTCTCCATGAAACCCTAATAGGGCTTACTTGTGGCAAATTTATTGTCTTGCCCTTCCATGTGGATTTACTTTCTTGCACACTTAAACCTAGTTGACAACAATTACAACCCATACAAGGCTGTGGGAACAATAGATGGTGTAGTAGAAGGATCTCTCCTTAACCATTATGGAAGGATCACTCCTTAACCACTTATAATGATCTCTCAATCACTCCAAGAGTTTCCCACCCTTTTTCAAAGAAGTAAATAAGAAGATCATTATAACAACAACTTCCTTGATAAAGATCTCTCCATATGTACAGGTTGCTGTGGCATAAAACTGATCTTTTCCTTTCTTTCTATTGTTTTTTCCTTTCTTATTGTGAGTCTCTACTTTCTCACTACAAGTCTCTGCCCTTGCTCTACTAGTCTCTCCTTCCTCATTATCAATCTTTTCTTTCTCTCTATAGGCTTTTACCTTCTACCAAGTTTCTCTTTACCTCTACCAGGTTTCTTTATTGCCTCTGCCGGGTTTCTATTCGCCTCTGTAGGGTTTCTCTTCTTCCTCTACCAGGTTTCTCTCCTGCCTTTATCGAGTTTCTCTTTCCTTTTTGTTGCTATCTCTTTTTTCTTTCTTTTGTTGCCTCTATTTTCTTTTCTCTTGTTACCTTTTTTGTTTTTTATTTCATTTTTCTCTACTCTCTTTTTTTCTTTTCTACCTCTATCTACTATGCTTTTTGTTGTTTTGCTCTTTTCTGCTTAGTTCTAAGTATTCTTTTGGTAGCTGTATAGGCATTTATGTGTCTTGAGTTTAAGATTGCCTTACTATCAATGGTCAACATTGATTCCTTAAATTTAGGGTTACCCTACCATTAACAATTAGTATTGATTCCTTGAATTTAGAGTCAACAATTAGCATTGACTCCTTGAATTTATGATTGACCTACCATTAATAGTTAGCATTAACTCATACTTAGTAAGTGACTTGCAGTGCCATTGCTAAACATAATGCCAGAGGTAATAATTAGTGCTTTCTTTATAACCAAAACACCACTAGCAATCTAAATCAACTCATTATTTTTAGCAGCGCAAGGTGGCGCTAGCAACATCCTAATTTCAGCTTTATTTTCTCTCCTCATTCTCATCACATTTAACCAATGCCGTTTTCTTTAATCTTTGAATAAATCAGCTGTCAACACTTTGTAAATGTAGCAAACACATCTTAAAGGCATTCATAACATCAAATTATTAAGGACAAATATATAAAATGCTATTGACAACAAATCTAATATTAGCCATCAAGATAGGCTTAACATATAGGTTCAGCTAAGTCTTGATACATTAGTTAAGGTTTTATTTTGACTTTATGCCTAGTTATCATTAGTTGTAGTCTTTTTAAGAATTCCTGATAAGATTTGTATTTCTTAGGATTCCTAATCAAGGTAGATTTGTATTCCTTAATTAAAGGGATCTAATATAATTAAGGATTTTCCTATTTAGGTATGTTAAAAAACACCTTTTCCTTATAGAATTGTAATATTTACATGCCTATATAAAGGTTACAACTATGTAAAATGAAATCAATAAGATTGAGGTATTTTTTTAGCAAGCTTTGCTTTGCTTTCTTATGTTTTTGGAAATACATTGCCTTGACTTATCAAAGGAGTGATTAACTTTTTTGGCATTTTAAGATTAGGGCTTTTAGGACTTAGTTTCTTTAGGGTTCTAATCTGATCAACCTAACTTGTTTCCTAGCTTTTTAGGGTGTACACAATAAATTGATTCAAAGGTTCTTAGGGCAGGTTACCTATTGAGTTCTTTATCAGTTAGTATTAGAACCTTGGTTCTAAAAATAAGTAACATATCCCTTTTCCATCTTTGTTTAATACTTTTCTTTGTGCTTCATTCAATCCTTATGCTTGCTTCTTTGCTTAATTATTCTTATTTGTTCTTATTAGCTTCTTGCTTTTGAAGTTGTATTAATTCTGTGGGTGATTGATTTGATTAAAAAAAGTTGAAAAAAAGTTTTAAAAGAAAGAAAGTTGAAAAAAAAGAACAAAAAATGGAAAAAAAGAAAAAAAGGAAAAAAGGAAGATGAAGAAGTTGCGTTTGAGTTGAGTAGTTTATTTTGATTCTTGCAACCTATTGTTATGTTTATAAGGTTGTAAATTTGAATTTTTTTTTCTTTTCAAGCCTAAAAAGGATATCTTGAATTATTTTTCTTTCTTTTAAAAGTTATGATTTTGAGATTTGCCACCATCTAACACATTGCTCCTTGTGATTCATTGATCTTAAGTTTTTTAAGAACATAAAAGACTTAAATTAAGTCGAAAAAGGCAAGAGTGTTAAGATCATCATTGAGAAAAAGCCAAAATAAAGTGAAACACGAGTGATAACAATTTGATTTGAGGGTAAACATGTGAAGGAGTGTGTGAGGAACAAATTTCTTTTAATTATTAACATATATCTATAGGTTATAAACATGAGTAGTGAAGGATAAGTGCATGATATAGATGTAAAGATTTTGATAAAGGTTATCACCGTGCAATTTAAAATGATAAATGAAAGGATAGATAAGTTACAATCACCTAGCAAATTCAAATCCTCTAGAAGTGTATGATTAAAGAAGAAGATAAGAAAGAGTTAGACTATAAAGAAATCAAGTTCAAGAAAGGGTAAGAAGGTTGTTTCCAAAAGAGAGCAATTTAGGTAACATAAAGATGAGGATTCTAGCATTTTAAGGGAAGAATGATCTTGAACTTTATTTGGAGTGGGAAAGAAGGGTTGAGCATGTATTTGATTGCCATAATTATTTTGAAGAGAAGACAGTAAAGTTGGCAGATGTAAAATTCACTAATTATGTAGGATTTTGGTGCGACCAATTGGTGATAAGTAGATGGAGGAATAATGAAAAGCCAATTCAATCATGGGAAGTGATGAAATCAATAATGCATAAGAAGAGATTTATACCTAGCCACTACCATAAAAACTTAAATAAAACTTTGCAAAAGCTAATGTAAGGGTCCATGAGTGTAGAGGACTATTACAAAGAGATGGAGATAGCCATGATTAGAGCTAATGTAGAGGAA
Organism: Ceriops decandra; assembly: GCA_020615895.1. Lineage (NCBI taxonomy): Eukaryota > Viridiplantae > Streptophyta > Magnoliopsida > Malpighiales > Rhizophoraceae > Ceriops > Ceriops decandra. The sequence continues at coordinate 5,935,339 of JAHLGO010000001.1, forward strand.
GACCAAAAGGCTACCATGGCAAGGTTTATTGGTGGTTTGAATAAGGAAATTATAGATATAGTGGATTTGCAACATTATTTGGAGATGAAGGAGTTGTTACATGAGGTTATTAAGGTAGAGAAACAAATCAAGTCTAAAGGATCCAAATTTTGATAAGCTTCTAATTCTACATAGAAGGCAACTTGGAAAGATGCCAAAGCAACCTTAAAGCCAAAAGAAGATGCAAGGTCAAAGGAATCAGTTGTCATTTCTAAAGGTAAAATTGAAATAAAATGTTTTAAATATTGCAATATTAAGCGCTTTAAGCCAAATAAAAGAGCTAGATCATGTTGGAGAATGATGATATAAAAAGCATTAGTTTAAGTGATAATGACATGCCACCATTGGAGGATTGTTTTGATGTTGATGTTGAAGAACCTGTTTATGGAGATATGCTAGTTGTAAGGTGTGTACTAAGTATTCAGCCTAAAGAAAATAATGATGAGAAGCAACATGAGCACACTTTTCATACAAGATGCTATGTTAAAAACAAAATATGTAGCATGATTATCAATAGTAGAAGTTGTACTAATATTGCTAATGCTTTGTTGGTAGAGAAGTTGAATCTAGATATCGTTAATCATTTTAAACCTTATAAGCTGTAATGGTTGAATGATTATGGAGAAATTAGAGTAACCAACCAAGTTTTAGTTGCCTTTTCTATTGGTAATTACAAGGATGAGGTTCTTTGTGATATGACACCAATGCATGTTGGTCATATACTTTTTGGTTGACCATGGCAATTTGATATAAAGGTTAATCATGATGGAAATATAGGTACTCTTTTGTAATTAATAATAAAATTGTTAATTAACTCCTTTCAAACCTATTTAAGCATATGAAGATCAAATTAAGATAATAAGAGAGTGTAAAATGAAAGAAAAATAGATGAGAGAATAAGGAGAAAAGAAAAAGAAAGAGAGTGAGAGGTCAAAGGAAAAGAGAGAAAGTGAGGTTGAGGGGAAAAATTCAAGTGAAAAAGGTGAGGCAGAGAGAAAAGTGTGCAAAAAGGAGAGAAAAGTAAGAAGGTAAGTGTGTTTGATAAGAAAAGTGAGGTTATACTTATATACAATAATGTTTATTTTTTCTCTAATGACTTTACTTCCTCTTTGCTAGTGTGGTTGTTCCATTATTGCAAGAGTTTCAAGATTTATTTCCCGAAGAGAAGGGTTACCTTCTTTAAGAGAAATTGAGTACTAAATAGACTTCATACTTGGCGCTAGCATACCAAACTGACCTATTCAATCATACTTGGTGTTGGCAACAATTACTTGTACTTATGTACGGGGATGTTTATTTTTTATCTAATGACTTTAATTCCTCTTTGCCTAATATGGTTGTTCCATTATTGCAGGAGTTTGAAGATTTATTTCTCAAAGAGATTCCCCAAGGATTACCTCCTTTAAGAGGAATTGAGCACCAAATAGACTTCATACCTGGTGCTAGCATACCAAACCAAACTGTTTATAGAGTTAATCTAGATGAAACGAAGGAGATATAGAGACAAGTAGATGAGTTGGTGCAAAAGGGATTTGTAAGGGAGAGTCTTAGCACATGCTTGGTCCTTATCATCTTTGTCCTAAGCAAAGATTGAACATGATGCATATGTATGGATTGCTAAGCCATCAAAAAGATTACTATAAAGTATAGACATCCTATCTCTAGATTAGATGATATGCTTAATAAGTTGCATGGTTTGTGCATGTTTTCAAAAATTGATTTAAAGAATGACTACTATTAAATTTGGATGAAAGAGGGAGATGAGTGGAAAACAACCTTTAAAACTAAATATGGATTGTATAAGTGGTTAGTAATGCCTTTTGGATTAACTAATGCACTTAGTACGTTTATGAGGTTAATGAATTATTCATAGGAAAATTTGTAATGGTTTACTTTTATGATATTTTAATTTATAGCAAGAATTGGGATGAAAATATGAGACACTTACATGGTGTATTCAATGTGTTGAGAGAAAACCAACTATATGTTAATATCAAAAAGTGTACATTTTATATGGAATTTGTCGTGTTTCTTGGCTATGTTGTTAGTTTGCAAGGTATTAGTGAGGAGAAGGTAAATGTGATAAGGGACTAACCTATGCCTAAGAACGAGAATAAAGTAAGAAGCTTTCATGGTTTAGCAAGTTTTTATCGAAGGTTTGTTAAGGATTTTAGTTTTATTGCTACACCTTTAAATAAACTTGCCAAAAAGAATATTATTTTTAAGTGGGATTATGTGCATGATCAACCTTTTAGTACTTTGAAGAAAAGCTTACTAATGCACCTTTGTTATGCTTGCCTAACTTTAATAAAGTTTTTGAGGTAAAATATGAATCATTTAGAATAGGACTAGGGGCTATTTTGATGTATTTTAGTGAAAAGCTAGCAACCTTAAATTATCTTATGACAACAAACTTTATGTATTGGTATGAATTCTTTAAACATGGTAACATTATTTATGGCTATGGGAATTCATCATTCATTTTGATCATAAGAGATTAAGGTTTTTAAACTCCCAAAGTAAGCTTAATAAAAGACATGTTAAGTGGCTATAGTTCATAAAAACATTTCCTTATGTGATGAAGTATGATGAGAACCATTATAGGTCTCACACTAAGAGGGGGTGAATCAGTGTGAACTATCTTTTCTTTACAAATCGATCAGTATTTAACCTCTGTGGCTTGTTAGAACCGATAATCCAATTTTTAATATTCTCTTTTATGTGAGTGCGATCATACAAATAAAAATTAATGCACAAGTACTCAAGAACACATAGCAATTTTTATGTGCTTCACTCACAATGTGTGAGCTACGTCCACAGTGTCATAGGATCATTCCTAAATCACACAATTCACTTTTGTTATCAAGGGATACAATTATATTGTGAAAGGATCACTCCTTAACCACTTGTAAAAGGACTACTCCTTAACCACTTACCACGATTTCTCGATCAAGGAGTTGATCTCCAGATCACTCTAAGGGTATCCCACCTTTTTTCAACATGTTTATCAAGATTTTGTGATTAAAACCTTTTTGGGAGAATGATCACTCAATGTATATAGACTACTGGAGCAGAATATGGATCTTCTCCTTCCTTTGTTGCCAATGTTGTTTCACTTGCTATTGGAGTTGCTTGTGTTGTCACTGCTGTTTGCACGCATTACTGCTGCTATTTACGCGTGCTATTAATGTTGTCCATACATGTTGTCACGTCTTTCCACTGCTATCCATGTGTGCAATTAAAACTAATAGTATCCGTTGCTGCTACTATCCGTACGTGCTGCCGCGTCTATCCGCATATGTACTTATTGCTGCCCATTCACTATGCCACGTCTACCTACAATCCGTATGCATTGTGTTTGCTATCCTCACAAGTTATAGTTGCTGTCTGCATAAGCTGTGCTTGCTATCTATGCTCCTGCTGTCTGTGGTCTCTGCGCCTGTTGTATGCACACGTTGTGCCTATTGTCTGTGCACACTACTCTTACTATATGCAATCATTGCACCTACTGTTCTAGCATACTATACACCTACTGTTTGTGCTCTCTGCGCCTACTGGACCCATATGCTTTATGCCTACTGTCCACGCTCCCTATGCCTACTGTCCATATGCACTGTGCCCGTTATCTGCGTATATTGTGCCTACTATCTATACTCTCTATGCTTGTTATCTGCGTACCCTACCCCTACTGCACGTGTGTGCCCTGTGCCTACTATTTGCGCTCATTGTGCACCTATTGTCCACGCTCTCTACCTGCTATCTACACAAGCTATGCCCACTATTCGAGCTAGCAACACCTAATGTCTGCACAAATTGTGCCTACTGCCTACAACAGTCGTTGCTGCTGTCCTCGTGCACTGTGGCTGCTATTTGCACATTTTGTTCTTGCTATCCATGTGTGTTGCTCTTGTTATCGGCTTGTAGCACTGCTGCTGCTCTTCCTAAGTGTTACAACTGTTTTCTAGTGCTACTGCTGCTTTCCCTATGCATTGCAACTATTTTCTCATGCTGTTACTGCTTTCCTTATGTTTTGCAGCAGTTTTCTCATGCTGTTGTTGCTCTCCTCATGCAATGTAGCAATTTTCTCACCTTGTTGCTACTCTCCCTATACACTGTAGCAGTTTTCTCACGCTATTGCTAGTTGATTCCTGGACCTGCTGCTGCACTTTCTGGAAGTGGTTGCTGATTCTCGGACCTGCTGCTGCACGTTCTAATTTTTTGCTTGATTGCTAGGCATGCTTCTGCTGCTGGGAATCCTCCTGAGGTGTTGCTGGTGTTAGTATACCCTCCTGGATGTGTAGGGATGTGTTACTGCTGCTGGTATGCCTTCTTAGATGTGCAAGAACATGCTGCTAGTGCTGGTATGCCTTCTTGGACCTGCAAGGACATCTACTACTGTTGGTATACCCTACTAGATGTACTGCTAGTGCAAGGAAGCCTCCTATACATGCTACTTTTGCTAGGAAGTCTATTAGATGTGTTGCTAGTGAAAGGAAGCCTCTTGGATGTGCTGTTGCTCTCTTCTTGGCCGGCTGCCTTGCCTTCTTTTCTTGGTGACTGCTGCACTCTCCTTGGCCAACTACCCCTTGCTTTCTTTCTTCCTCTCTTTGGCTGGCTGTATCGCCCTCTTTCCTTGTGGCTGCTACACTCTCGTTGGCCAACTGCCTTGCCTTCTTTCTTCTTTTCCTTAGCTGGTTGCACCTTGCTTGGTGGCTGCCTCCTCTTTGCTGTTCACCTCTCTTTTTCCTTAGGTTTACCGCTCACATCTCTCTTTGGCCAACTCTCTCAATTTTCTACAACACACACCCTTCTTGCAAGACACATAGAGGTATTTATAGAGCTTTAAGATTATGGCTACATGATCATCATTAATTCCCATATGTTGCCCTACAATCAACCTTCAGATTTGATTCCTAAAATTTAGGGTCAATCGTCAACATTGACTTTTTAAAATTTAGAGTCAACGATCAATCTTGACTCATAAAATTTAGGATCATGGTCAATGTTGACTCCTCAATGACAAGGATGACCTATCATCACTAGTTTCTCCCAATGACCTGACTACATTTTAACGACATTCATGATATCAAATCAACAAATATAACCATGTAAAATAGTGTTGACAAAGAATTTAACATTATCCATCAAAGATGGGCTCTACAAAGTATAAACATGGAAAGGAAGATGTTGTTATCGATGCGTTGTCTAGGAGGTACACATTACTTACTTCTTTGTATACTAAGTTACTTGGTTTTGAATTACTTAAGGGATTATATGCTAATGATTCTGATTTTAGCCAAATATGGAATGTAGATGATAAGTATGCATTTGGTAATTTTTATAGGCATGAAGGGTTTTTGTTTAAAAGGGATAAATTATGTGTGCTTATTTGTTCTATTTATGAGTTGCTTGTTAGGGAAACTCATAGGGGTGATTTGATGGGGCACTTTGGTAAGAATAAAGCTCTAGATATATTGCATGAGCATTTTTATTGGCCTAATATGAAGCATAATATGCATTCCATTTGTAATAAGTGCATTATATGTAGGCAAGCAAAGGTTAAAGTTAAGCAGTATGGCTTGTATACACCTTTACCTATGTTTAACCAACCATGGACTAATATTTCTATAAACTTTGTCTTAGGCTTACTAAGGTCTCAAAGTGCTAAGGATAGCATAGTTGTTGTTGTTGATAAGTTTAGCAACATGACTCATTTTGCTGCATGTTCTAAAACCAATGATACAACATATATTGTTGAGTTATTCTTTAAGGAAATGGTGTGTTTGCATGGATTACAAAGAACTATTATTAGTGATAGGGATGTTAAGTTCTTAAGTCATTTTTGGCACACTTTATGAAATAAATTGGGAGCTAAACTCTTATTTTCTACTATTGCACATCCTCAAACAAATTGACAAATTGAAGTAGTTGATAGGACACTTACTGCTTTGTTATATGCTATCATTCAAAAGAACTTATGGCAATGGGAACAGTGTTTACCATAGGTTAAGTTTGCATACAATAGATCTGTTCATTCTACTACTTCCTTGTCACCTTTTAAGGTTACTTATGGTTTTAATCCTTTAACTCCTTTGATTTTATCTTTACCTGCTAAAGAACATGCTAACATTAATGGTAAGAAAAGATAGATTTTGTGAAGGATTTGCATGTCAAGGTTAGGGCTAACATTGAAAGGAAGAATGAGCAATATATTAAATAAGTTAATAAGGGGTGTGTGAAGGTTGTCTTTGAACCTAGTGATTGGGTGTAGGTGTATATGAGGAAGGACAATTTCCCCCACAAAAAAAGTCCAAATTGCAACCTCAAGGAGATGGACCTTTCCAAGTCTTAGAGAGGATTAATGACAATGCCTATAAGCTAGATTCACTAAGTAATTATGGTAATGTTAGTGTTACTTTTAATATTGTTGACTTATCTTTATTTGATGTAGGTGATTTGAGGACAAATCCTTTCAAGGAGAGGAGGAATGATGGAGAACAAGGTTCTGTTCAAGTGTAACAAAGCAAGTATTCCCAAGATCCTTTGTAAAAAATTAGTGGTCCAATGACTAGGACAAGGACAAAAAGGATGAAAAAGGTGTTATAAGGCTTAATCATGTAGTTAAATGACAAAAAAGGTGCTCTAAAAGATTTTAATGATGTTTTAAAAGTTTCTAATGCTACACCAAGGATAATCACTTATCTTTATATGCAAGATGATGGACAAGGCTTAGAACTTGAAGAATAAAATTTGGAGCCCATGATATAAGTCTAAGCTACATAACCAAGCTAAGGAGAGGCTCAATTGCATGCTAAGTTGTATTAATGGTCCTAATTTTGTTTTGGTTTGCTAGATTTTAAGTTAAGGCCAAATTACATGTAGAAAAGGTTTAACTTCTTGGGTTTATTTGGGCTTATAGGTTCAGCTAAGTCTTGATACATTAATTAGGGTTTTACTTTGACTTTATGCTTAGTTATCATTAGTTGCAATCTTTTTAAGGATTCCTAATCAAGGCATATTTGTATTTCTTAGGATTCCTAATCGAGGTAGATTTGTATTCCTTAATTAAAGGAATCTCCTATAATTAAGGTTTTTTTTATATATAGGTATGTAAAAAAATACCTTTTCCTTATAAGATTGTAATATTTATATGGCTATATAAAGGTTACAACTATGCAAACTGAAATCAATAAGATTGAGTTATTTTTTAGTAAGCTTTGCTTTCTTGTGTTCTTGGGAGAATACATTGTCTTGACTTATCAAAGGAGTGATCAACCTTTGTGGTATTTTAAGATTAGGGCTTTTAAAACTTAGTTTTCTTAGGGTTCTGATTTGATCAACCCAACTTGTTTCCTAGCTTTCTAAGGTGTACATGACAAATTGATTTAATGATTCCTAAGGCAGATCATCTAGTGGGTTCTTATCAGAAGTTATCTAGAACATCCTATTAACTATGGTAGAAGAGCTTCCTATGGAGCTAGTCTCTAATGATTGTTTTCCTTTTAGTGAACATTTGGACTAACTACTGTATTTGCTCCTTTAATTCCATAATTTAAATGTAGATCCCATCCATGCAACTAGCTAGCTCTGATTTTATCCTTTATTCTTCTTATACAAAACCAAGTTAGAATCATGTGCCTTGTTAGTTATGAGCTCCTTATAGTTAAACACATTGTACTTTTATTTTTTTTTTCAAGTTAGAAAAAGAAAATGATTACATTCATAATATTTGTCAATGACATGTTTGATGCATGAAATGCTTAAACATATATGCAAAAAGTTTCATAATTAAATGAATTTATTTAACGGTACTACTACATAGGAGAATAAAAAAGTGATGAGGACCTTCTTAGGTCTCACACTAAGAGAAGGAGAGGGTGAATCAGTGTGAGATGCTTACTTTTTACAAATCTCTCCAAATTAAACTTCTGTGACTTATTAAAGTCGATGATCCAATTTTTATCTTATTTCTTTATGTGAGAGCAGCCATATGGATGTCAATCAAATGTGAGCACCTAAGAACATACATAGAATTTTTATGTGGTTCACCCACAATGTGTGAGCTACATCTACGATGTGATAGAATCACTCCTAAATTACACAATTCACTTTTCTTATCAAGGGATATAGTTAATGTTGTGGAAGGATCACTCCTTAGATACTTATAATGACCTCCCGATTAAGGAGTTGATCTCCTAATCACTCAATGGATTGATCTCTCGATCACTCTAAAGGTCTCCCACCCTTTTTCAAGAAGTTTATAAAAAGGTTTATGACTAAAACTTTCCTAAGAAGGATTGCTCAATGTGCATATGTTACTATTACAAAATGCAAATCTTATCCTTCCTCTATTGTCACCTTTTCCTTGTTGTAGTTACTACCTTCTCCCTGCTACAATTGCTACCTTCATCTTTGCTACAATTGCTACTTTCTCTTTATTGTAATTGTTGGATTCTCCTTGTTGTAATTGCTAGTTTCCTTTACCGTTGCACTCTCCTTCTTCTTTTGGTGCTGTTGTTTGTTTGCTTTACTACTGTACTCTCCTCCTAGATGATGCTGCTATCTCCTTCTTCTTTTGTTGCTGCTACTCCTTCTTTTTTGGTGTGGCTGCACCTTTTCCCTTTGGTTGTTGCTGCACCTTCTTTCTTTGGTTGCTGCTACACCTTCGGCCTTTGGTTTCTTTGGTTATTGTTGCACCTTATGCCTTTGGTTTCCTCAGTTGCCACTACACACCTCTCTTTGGTTTGCCACTACACACTTTCTCCTTTGGTATGGTTGATTGGTTGTTGTTGCACACTTATCCTTGGTTTGCCACTGCACACCTTCTCCCTTAGTGTGGTTGTTTGGTTGCCATTACATACCTTCTTCCCCTTTTGGTGTGGTTGACTCCTTCTTTGGTGGCTACTGCACCTTCTTCTCCCTTTAGTATGGCTGACTCCTTCTTTGGTGGTTGCTATCACCTCTTTACCGGCTGCACCTCTCTTTGGTTTGCCACTACACCTTTCTTTGCTAATCACTCTTTTTGTCATTCTCTCTTAATTTTTCTATAACACACTCACGTCTTGATAGATGCATGGATTTATTTATAATCCTTAAGATTAAGGTTGCATAATTATCAATGGTTAGCATTGATTTTCAAGGGTTGCCCTACAATTAATGGTTAGAATTAATTCCTATAATTTAAGGTCAACGGTCAACATTGACTTATTAAATTTAGGATTGACTTGCTATCAATGGTTTTGACCAACAATCTCTCTATATTTCAACAACATTCATAACATCAAATCAACAAAGACAAATATGTGATATGTTGTTGATAACAAATTCAACATTAACCATTAAAGATGAGCTCAACAAAAAAAGATGCCCCACTTCTCTTCATTTTTAAAGAGCTTTGTTATAATCAAGATTCCTTCTTCTCTTACACCTAAATAAAATACTTTTGATCACCGCTTGAGTTATATTCATCAACAATGGATTTCAAGTCTATAAAATTTAGATCAGTCTATGCCTAATAACAAAGTCATTGATGATGCAAGTACTAATGAGTAAGAATTTTTTTTATTTTCATTTACTTTAGTTTTTTTAAATAATTTTATACTTATTTAAGGTGATTACAATATACTTTGTGACTTGTGTATATTTTGGGGGAATTTTGAAAATTAATGCTTTTAATAGATAAAATTTCAACATTTTACCATTTTAACTTTTATTATTTATTGTATGTTTTTTACTCTCTTAAAGGTTTAGATTGGAAAATTAGGCTTTAATAAAGTTATAGTATAGATCTCAAAATTTTTTAGATTGGAATCATGAGCTTGGATCTAAGTTCATATGGACTTTGAGAGATTACTTTAAGTATAGTGTAGAAAACAAAAGTCCCATCTAAGCACTGAGTATTTAAATGGATATAACTTAAGCCTCAACAACTTGGGTGATTCATAATCTCATATTAAAGTTCACACTCTGGTCTATAATTCTTACGAAGACGTTCAAACTCAAATCAGTTGTTTAATGGTCCAAAAATAGTTGAGAATTCATTATATAATTTGTCCTTCGTTGGACTAAGTCAGTCTTGATTTTTAACTTATAAGTTAGACTTTAAACCCTTGTTTACGGCAAGACTAGATGCTTTAGAAATCAAAAGAAGAGGGATGCAACTTTTGTGAAGAAGGTAGACCTTAATTCAAATTACATCTATTCAACAATTAACTTGGAACTCATCACAAGAATTTTGTCATAGCTAAGGAATTAAGAGATTTTTTAAGAGTTCCTTAAGGTTTTCTTGTGTTTGTTATGTACATTCATTAAATTATAAATAATGACCTTTTTATCTATTATGGAGAGGGAGAAAAATAAAGATATGAAGGGTGATAGATAGCCGCAGAAGAACTTGATTTGTAAGTATGTATAGCTAGGTGTTTTATAACAATGTTGGAGGATTTTAGAACATTTAGCATTTTGATGAAGTAAACCATTTGTTTATATTGATATCCTTTTTCTATTAGAATTATTTATGTTGTTCTAATTAAATTGTTGAAAGATTGTTTGTTTAATTGATTTGATTAGGATTTCTTAATTGATTAATCCTATTTCTAATCATCACAAGTTAAAGACTATGACTTGTATTTATCTTCTTTTTAATCATCAAGTAGCAATTAATAGTAAAAGATTATAGACAAGTTTTTTTCTTATTATTATGAATAACTTAATATAAATTAAATAATCTAAACTTGTGTGATTATTGCTTAAATTAATCTATTTTTTTAATTCTTAAGGCTACTAGTATATAACCCTAGAAGGCTTGTTCTAAGGGTATAATGGTTAGAATCTATGTAAGGCTTGTTCTACTTATCGAATATTTAATGAAGAATTTAGGTAACAAAGATTATTGTTACTTAAGGTTAATAGTTTCAATAGAATTAAGATAACAATATGGATAATCAAAGTATCAAATATAACTCTGAATTGAAATTTTGTTGATTGATATTTTTATAAATTGATTTGTTTACTTTAATTAGTATAAATGCATAATTCCAATTACCCCCTTATGATTAAGTTTTGTTTATCTAGCATAATTGATAACACAACTTGTGAGATCAACCTTTATTCATACTATTTACTATTATATGATTGAAAATAAAATAATAAATTTCTATAACTATGATCTACTAGGTACTAGGCATAATGATAAGAAAACACTTCACTATCCAAGTCAATGTGTCCATTGTAATGATAAGTGTCGAATCAAACAAAAGTTTGGGGAGGAGCATCTAAATTTACCTTGTTATGCTCATTAAGGGTGGTCTTGACATTTCACCAAGACATTGGATTGGTATAAGGATTTGCCAAAACATTAAAGGGAAAGTTATGACATTTTGAATGAGTGAATTAATACATATTTTGGTTTCCCTATTTTAGATCAACATATCCAAGTGAAGATGGAAAATGTAAAAGATAAAAAAAGGGTCTCTAAGATTATTGTTGATATTTCTCCATTCCCAAAGAAAGCTAAAGAGTCTGAACCATTTGTGTAGTAGAAATCAAGCTCATAGATTTTACTCCTAATACTTTATAAAAGCATAGACCCCAAGACCAATATATTAGCATCCCAATTATGTTTTCCTAGTGAGGTACACAAGCAAATAAAGGGTATTGAGGATGTCAGTTCATGAAAGGGTACTGAGGATGCTAGTTTATGAACATAAGAGGAGTGTTATGTATAAGAAGGAGTGTTTGCAACTTATTTATCATTAAGGTATCATGTTTTTAGAAAGTGTCCCTAACAATTACTTTCACCGATACCATTGATATGATGTTTATAGGAGTGGGCAAAGAGGGACAAGGTTTGTTGTTGGCAAGACTAGTCCTAGGTAACTTAAGAGGGTCATTGTCTTCTTTTTCAAAATTAAATACTAAATTCTCTAGTTTTGGGACATAAAAGACTTTGAATGGATAAAGGAGACTTACCATGGCTTCATGATATAAGAGTTAGAGCCCACCCACTTCATATGGATAGATTTCAAGGTGCATTACTTAAAGTTGGATGATGACTTCCTATGTCATTACTTTCCTTTTTAGAAACAATTGAAACCTTACACACTTATAGTTAATGTGTGATCCTATGCCATTTACAATAATCATTAAACCTTGCCATCTAAAAAAGTACATGTTTTCAATTATATAGGTGAAGTACAATTCATCATAAATATGATTATTAATTACCATTCCTTTGAGGAACTCTCTAGCAAGTATTTTAACTCATTATTGTGTGGGCTATTTGAGAACTACAACCTTTCATCTAAAGCAAACAAGTTTAATTATAATGTTTTAAATATGCTTCTTTAATTAATTATGTCGAATGTCATGATATGTATATACACATCATTCGCCTCATATAGTGTTAACTAGCATAACAAACCATGTATTAGATCAAGATAAAAAAGCCCTCCCTTCTTTTATATTATAAGATCAAAAGTGGAGGGACATTTTTGGTTAGGTGAACTATAAGTTAAAGGACATTTCTTTCCATTACTTATAATTCAAAAGGTTAAAAGGGATTTAGTCTTATGTACAGTAGTAGTTATAACTTAAGTTATTAAATAAAATAGGCAATGAACTCGGAATGCCTAAAGGATTGTTGAAGGAAACAACTAAGGCACTTGTTAAATGGATCCAATGCAAAATTTTTGCACACAACTCACTGACCTCCTCTACCATGCCCTTGGCTCCACCCATTGCTCCTCTAATCCTCTAGAACATTTGGAACTCTTGCTCATGATGAAGGGTCATCAATTTATTAAGCATATCTTTGATGGCTAATGTTGGATTTGTTGTTAATAGCATCTTATATATGTGTCATTGTTGATTTGATATTATTAGTGCTTTTGAGATGTATTTGCTACATTTATAAAGTATTGATAACTGATTTATTCAAGGACTAAGGAAGTTGTTGAGGTAGCAACCCAAACTACTACAAAACTAGTAGCAACACTAGCTAATGAGTAGTTTGTTAAGGCAAAAGCCACCAATGGTAATAGTCACTGCTGCACTTGTTAAATAATTGCAGGAAGAAACAAGAGCTAGAATGATGGATTGTAAGAAAGCTTTGTTAGATATTGGTAGGAATGATGGCGTGTTGCTTAAACATGCCAAGAGATGTAATCTTAGCAAAATCTGCCTTTGTAAATGACCTTAAGTCAAAGACAATGCTAAATTTAAAATGGCGAAGAGTAGTTTTTAAGATTAGTGGTGCTATAATGTTTGGAGACTACCAGAATATTGACCCTAAATTTAAGGAGTTAATGCTGATCATTGACCTTAAATTTAAAGATTCAATGTTGATCATCGACCCTAAATTCAAGGAATCAATGTTGATCATTGATGATAAGGTAACCTTAAACTCAAGGCTTATAAATATCCTTGTAGTTGCCAAGATAGGAGTAAAGTAAAGAGCATAGTAGATAGAGAGTGGTAGAGACACCAAAAGAATAGATAGAGCAAAGCAAAAAATAAAAGGAACAACAAAAAGCATAACAAACAAAGAGTGATAGAAATACTAGTAAAACCTTATTGAGTTTTATGCTGAGAGGGGGAAGGGGTGAATCAGTGTGAGATGCTTACTTTTTATAAATCTGTCTAGATTAAACCTCTATGACTTGTTAAAGTCTATGATCCAATTTTATCTTACTTTTTTATGTGAGAATGGCCATATGAATATCAAGCAAGCACAAGTAGCAGAGAACACAGAATTTTTACGTGGTTCACCCACAATGTGTGAGCTACATCCACGGTGTGATAGGATCACTTCTAAATCACACATTCCACTCTTGTTATCAAGGGATACTGATGAAGACCTTTTTAAGTCTCAAACTGAAAAGGGAACGAGGTGAATCAATGTAAGATGCTCACTTTTTTTAAATCCTTATAGATTAACCTCTATGACTTGTTAAAGTCAATGATCCAAATTTTATCTTTCTTCTTTACACGAGAGAAGTCATATGGATATCAATCAAATGCAAGCACCCAAGAATACACAGTAATTTTTACGTGGTTCACCCACAATGTGCGAGCTACGATTATGGTGTGATAGGATCACTCCTAAATCACACAATCCACTCTTGTTATCATGGGATATAGTTATATTATGAAGAATCACTCCTTAACCACTTACAATGATCTCCCAATCATATGATGAGTTGATTTCTCGATTACTAGAAGAGTTGATCTTCTGATCACTTAAAGGACTAATCCCTTGATCACTCAAAGAGACTCCCACCATTTTTTAATAAGTTTATCAAAAGGTTAATGAATAATATTTTCTTGAGAAAGCTCACTCAAGGTGTACAAGTTGCTGTTACAGAAAATGGATTTTCTCCTTCCTTACTGCTCGTCTTTGCTTAGGCTTTACCGGTCTTTTCTGTGCAAGTTATCTTTGTTACAGGTTCTTTCCCCTTGCTGCTGGTGCTGCCTCCTTCGATCGTGGTAGGTTTTCTCCTTTGTTGTTGAGACCGCCTACTTCTACCTTAGCAGGTTCCTTTTCTTATTGCTAGTGTTATCTCACTTGCTACCTTGGTAGGTTCTCTTCCTTTGTTATTGCTTGCTTATACCTTGGCAGATTCCTTTTCCTACTATTGGTGCTACCTTACCTATAGCCTTGGTAGGTTCTCTTCCCCTACTACAGGTGTTGCCTTGGCAAGTTGCTTCACTTACTTTTGGGGCACGTTTTCTCCTCTACTGCTACAAGTTATCGGACTTGCTATTAGGACACATTTTCTCCCTTATTGCTACAAGCTACCAAACCTGTTGTCGAGGCACATTTTCTCCTTTGCTACTATGTTAAGCCCATTTTTAATGGCTAATGTTGGATTTGTTGTTAACACCATCTTACACAATTATATGTATTGATTTGATGTTATGAATGTCATTGAGATGTAGTGAGGTCATTAGGAGAAATCGGTGATGACAGGTCAACCTTAGAGTTAAGGAGTCAGTGTTGATTGTGATCCTAAATTTTAGGGGTCAAGATTGACTGTTGACCATTAACTATTGACCTTAAATTTTAGGACTCAAATCTAGTCGTCAATTGTAGGGCAATATATGAGAATTAACGATGACCATTGATGATTGTGTAGCCTTAATCTCAAGGCTCTATAAATATCATTAGGTTTCTTGCAAAGAAAAAAATAATAATAAAAATAAAGGGCTGCAAAAAATTGAGTGAACAACAAAGGCAAGGTAGCTTGCCAAAAAAAGAAAGAAAAAGGTAGCAAAGTAGTTAGCCAAGGAGAAAAAGAAAGAGGGCAAAGTAGCTAGCCAAGAAGAGAAAGATAGAAGGCAAAGTAGTCAGCCAAGGAGAGTGTAGCAGCCACCAAGGAGATGTGGCAAGGTGCAGCCAGCCAAGGAGAAAAAGAAAAAGAGCAAGGTAGCCAGCCACCACACTTGCAAAATCTGAAACCAAGAGAGTAGCCATAACATTAAACACCATTAAGACAACAACCGCACTAGTAAACCCTTACCAAGGTAGCAGCCAGCACTAGCAAATCCTCACTAAGGCACCTTTACTAAGATAACAGCCAACACCAACAAATCCTAAGCAAGGCAGTAGCCGTACCAACAAATACCACCAAGGCAATAGTCGCACTGGCAAACCAGCAACAACCATACCAGTAAACACCACCAAGGTAGTTGCCACACCAATAAACCCTCACCAAGGTAATAACCGCACTAGCAAACCAACAAAGTAGCCAAGGAAGATAAACCAAAAAGAGGTAGTAGCTACTTGTAAGTCTAGTAGGAGGTGGAGTAGCAACACAAAGGTCATGCACTAGCAACCAACACGCAGCAACAGGTGGTGTACAAGTAGATAGCAGTAATGCATGTAGATAGCAGCAACGACACAAGCAAATAGTAACAACGACACGAGCAAATAGTAGCAAAGTGCTTAGATATCAACAATAGCATGTGTGGACAATAGCTGTAGCACATGTGGACAGAAGCAATAAGGTGCATAAACAACAGGAGTAGTATGGGTAGATAGTAGGAATAGCATGGTGGTAAGCAGCCATAGTGTATGTGGATAGTAGTAGTAGAGTGTGTGAATAGCATTAACAGCGTACATAGTGCGAGCGAAAAGCAATGACAATGCATATGGATAGCATTAGCATTGTGTGCAGGCATCACTGACAATGAGTGAAACAACGCAAGTAGCAAAGGAAGGAGAAGATCTATATTCTACTTTAGTAGTCTATACACATTGAGTGATCATTCTCTAAGAAAGGTTTTACCATAAACTCTTGATAAACTTGCTAGAAAAGGGTGGGATACCCTTGGAGTGATAAACTTACTACTATCACCCCTTAATCGGTAGCACCTCTCCTTGGTGCTACACCTCTCTTAGCCAGCTGGACCTCTCCTTAGTGTTGCAACTCTTTTGGCTAGCTGCACATATCCTTGGTGGCTTTCTCCTTTACCTTGGCTGGTCACTCTCTCTTTACATTCTCTCTCACTTTCTGCAATGTACATGCCATCTCTCTTTGCAACCCTTGTTGCCATTCTCTCATTTTTTCTACAACCCATACATTAGTCTTATAAGATACATGGAGAAATTTATAAAACCTTGAGATTAAGGTTACACACTCATCAACGATCAGCATCGATTCCCAAGGTTTTCCTTACAATCAACGACCAAAATTGATTTTTAAAATGTAGGGTTAACGGTTAACATTGACTTACTAAAATTTAAGATCAATGGTCAATATTAACTTATTGACTTTAGGGTTAACCTATTATCAATAGTTTTGCTCAACAACCTCTCTACATCTTAGTGATATTCAAAACATCATATCAACACAAACAACTATATGAGATGTTGTTGACAACAAATTCAACATTAAACATCAAAGATAGGCTTAACAAATCTTCCCCTTTTGATTTATTGGTAACATATTAAATTCAACATTTAGCAATACACACATAGCAACCTTTGACATGCATAGCTCCTTCTAAAACATGCATCTCCCTTTTGTATGTACCTATACCTTTAACTCCCTCTTTTTTCTAGTTCTCTCTTTTGACAATATCTCCCCTTTCAAGCTATTGCCCTTTTTGATCAGTGTATACTCTCTTTGGATTTATGCAAATATCTCCCCCTTTAGGGATGGTTGAACACATAAATTCAGCCTTAACTTCTAGAACATCTCTCTTGACAAAAGTTTGGTGAATATATCTGAATGATTGAGCTCCAATGACTTCTTTGTTTAAGTCTCCACATTTTTGTGGATAATATTCACCATCTTCCCTTGTTGACAAGTGCTTCAAATTGCATCTCTTTCTTTTCTCAGCTTGGGTACATCTTTCACAACTTTGCTTTTAGACAATTTGTTCAGCCCCGTTTTTCTTAGATGTCCTAATTTCCTATGCTACAACAAATTTTCATCTTTAGTACTTATATAGCATGTATTTTTGCTTTTAGAAACTTGGTATAAGTTTCCATTTATTCTTTCTCCCTTAGTAAGAACAACACCATTACTTAATCTTTTTACCATACAACCACTCTTGCCAAAAGTAACTACATGTCCATTATCACACAATTGGCTAACACTGATAAGATTGTATTTTTGCCCTTTAACATAAAGCTCTTCCTTTGATTTTAGCTTTTTTGCACCAATTTCAATAGCATTGATACCTTTAATCTTTAAGGCACCATAATTGCCAAATGTCACTGTCCCTCCATCATATTTTGCTGGTCCCTTCAACATCTTAGAGTCTCCTATCGTGTGTGAAAAGCAGCCATTGTCTAGGATTAATAACTTTTGTTTCTTGAAAGCTTTTAAGGCTACTTCCACAACCATTTCTCTTCCTCTTTTTCTTCTTTGGTTGAATGTAGGAGCATGTGTAGGTGTTCTCCTTTCCATTCTTTAACTAGGCCGCAATGTTTGGCCAAATGTAGCAGCATGTGTAGGTATTCTCCTTTGCATTCTTTGATTGACAGCAATGTCAAGCAATCCTCAGCAATGTGTCTAGCCTTTTTGTATCTTCCATAGATTTCTCCCAGCAAATCAAATCTGTTTCTCAGTGGAATATAGCTTCTTTTCACTTGAGATTGTTCCCTTTCTAGATAGAGTCTCCCCTTAGACTCTTTCCTCACATTCCTCTTTCATATAAGCCCATTACTCTAGCACACATTAGCCTTGTGCCCATACTTACTACAACTTTAGAAAAATTCCTCAAATCAAGATTTTCTTCTTTCACCATGTTCATGTCTCTTATCTTCAGCAACTATTGTGGCAACCTCCTTTCCATCTTTGACAACTTATCTCTTTTGGATGGGAGTCTTCACCATGTCTTTCCTAACCTATTTTAGCTTGGGTTGGTTTCTTTTCTCCAAAAAATCATTGTACTTGCTTTTAGGCATAAATACAGTTTTCTTCTTCTTTTCTACCTTTTCACTAGGCTTTTCAATATAATCAAGTCCTTTCTTCCTTATTGATTGAGGTCTTTGTTTGCTTAGACACTTATCCAATTTTTGTAGCATCCCCCTTGATGGAATTTACTGAAAACAACTCTCTTTTCACTTCTATGGCTTGTATAAAGCTTTCTTTATACTTCTTTAGTTTGAACTCAGCCTTGTAGAGCTTGGATTGCAAAATCAGCACTTCTTACTCTTGTGCAATCACCTTAGCACTAAAATCTTTGTGTATCTTGCCTTGCTTTACCTTAAGTCCTTAATTCTCTTCAAGTACTACTTCTCTTTCACTTGGAGATTAGATTCATCAATAGCAGAATCTTTATATCGCTTTTTGAAATGCTTTACCTTTTTTTCTAGCTTGTTGTTTTTGTGCACACAAGTTTTCAAGTCATTCCCAAGTTACTGCACTAACTCATTATCTTCCTCTTCAGTTGATTCCTCAGCACTTGAAGATTATTATTTAACATCTACTTGAGCAACTAATACACTCCCTACAGCATCATCATTAGAATCATCATTAACTTCTTCTTTAAAATCTTCTTCATCTAGCATGCTAAAAAAATTTCTTCTTTTTGATCTGAAGAGTTACTTTTTCCCTTTGGCGCTTGAATTTCCAACTTTAGAATAGTTGGATTTCTTTATTCTCCTATTTGGGACCTACTCATCATCATCATCATTATCAGTTTCTTTTCTTTTTGGGTAGTCCATGGCAAAGTGCCTAATTGCCCCACAACTAAAGCACTTCAAGGTAATAAAGAAATTAAAGATTAAAGACCAAGAAGAAGAATCTAATAGTAGCTTTAAAGAGGAAGATGGTGATACTAAACTTGATAAAGTCATTTACCTTGAAGGCCAACTCCTTCTCTTCCTCAAACTTCTTTTTCTTCATTAGAGCTATTCTCGTTTCATAAGCCACCAATATGCTATGCAAATCATCTAGGAAACTTTGGCATTAAAAGGTTCTAGTAAGGTTCTGAGTATCTTCCTTACCATAGTAGCATCATTAATCTCATGTCCAGAGCCTTTAATGGAGTATTCATAGATTCATCATTCAACATCTTTATGTCTTCAAATCTACTCTTCTAGATTTGTAGTTCGACTTCCTTCACAAACTTGTCTCCTTCATAAATATTCTTTAATTTGTCCCAAATTTGTTTGGCTATGTTACACCCTATCGCTTTGGTGAATTTTTTGTTTAATAAGAAGACATATAAGGCATTTCTCACCTTTCCAATCATACTGTGACTTATTAGAATTGATGATCCATTTTCTTTTATCTTGCTTCTTTATGTGAGAGTGGTCGTATAGATATCAATCAAGCGTGAGCACCAGAGAACACACAGAATGTGGTTCACCCATAATGTGTAAGCTATGTCCACAGTGTAATAAGATCATTCCTAAATCACATAATTCACTCTTGTAATCAAGGGATACAGTTAATATCGTGAAAAGATCAATCTTTAACCACTTACAATGATCTCTTGATCACTTAATGGATTGATCACCTAATCACTTTAAGGGCCCCACTCTTTTTCAAGAAGTTTATAAAAAGTTTAGACTAAAACTTTCTTGAAAAGGATCACTTAATATGCATAGGCTATTATTATAGAAATTGGATCTTCTCCTTCCTCATTGCCATTTTTTACTCAAAGTTTTGCCGATCTCTTCTTTGCAGGTTCTCTACACTACTATTGTTGTCTCTCCTTTACAGATTCTGTTTTCAATAAGTTCTCTATGCTGCTACTACTATCTCTCCTTCACAGGTTTTCTTTCTAGCAAGTTCTTTATATTGCAGTTTATCTCTATTGTAGGTTATCTCCACTGTAGTCTATCTTCACTATAGGTTATCTCCACTATAGGTTATCTCTGTTACAGGTTCTCTCTACTGCAGGTTCTCTTTGTTATTGGTTCTCTCCCTTTCTTGCTGGTGCTACCTTGGCAGGTTCTCTTCTTCTACTGTCAGTGTTGCCTCACCTGCTACCTTGGCAAGTTCTCTTTCTCTATTGTTGGTGCTGCTTCACCTATTGCCTTGGCAATTTCTTTTTCCTTGCTGCCAGTGTTGCCTCCTTTTGCTATAATTGTTATCTTTTTCTTGATGCAATTGCTACCTTTTCCATGTTGCAACTATTGCCTTCTTCTTGCCTTTTCTTTGTTACAATTACTACCTTCTCCTTATTGCGATTACTAGTTTCTCCTTGCTATAATTGCTGATTTCCTCCTTACAGCAATTGTTGGTTTCCTTCTTACTGCAATTGTTGGTTTCCTCCTTGCTGCAATTGCTAGTTTCCATTGCTCTTTCTTCCTTTGGTTGCTGCTGCACTTTCTCTTTTTTGTGGCTGTTGCACCTTCTTTTTTGGTGGTTGTTGCACCTTGTTCTTTTGGGGTTGCTACACTTTTTACTTTTATTAGATGTTGCACCTTCTCCTTTTGGTGGCTACTACACCTTTTCATTCTCTCTTTGGTTTAACTGTCACCTTTTTGGTATAGTTGCTGCACCTTTCTTCTCTTTTTGTCACTACATACCTCTCCTTAGTATGGTTGATTGGTTGCCGCTGCATACCTTATTCTCCCTTTGTTGTTGTAAACCTCTCCTTAATGATGAGGACCTTTTTAGATCTCATACTAAGAGAGGGAGGGGGTGAATTCTTTCAATGTGAGATGTTCGCTTTTTACAAATCATTTCGGATTAACCTCTGTGGCTTGTTAGAGTCGATGATCCAATGTTTTATCTTCTTCTTTATATTAGAGTGGTCATACGGATATCAATCAAATGCAAGCACCCAAGAACATATGACATTTTTTATGTGGTTCACCCACAATGTGTGAGCTACATCCATGATATGATAAGATTACTCGTAAATCACATAATCCACTCTTATTATCAAGGGATACAATTTGGCTATGGAAGGATCACTCTTTAACCACTTATGATGATCTCCCGATCACTCAATGAACTAATCTCCTGATCACTCCAAGGGTATCCCACCCTTTTTCAACAAGTTTATCAAGAGTTTAGTAATTAACACATTCCTGAGAAGGATCACTCAATATGCACAGTTTGCTAATGCAAAAAGTAGATCTTCTCTTTCCTCATTACCAATCTTTGCTTAATCATTGTTGGTCTCTTCTTTGCAGGTTATCTCTATTATAGGTTCTTTCCCCCTGCTGGTTATCTCCACTGCAGGTTCTCTCCCCTTACTGTCGGTGTTGCCTCACCTGCTATTGGTGCTACCTCCCCTACTGCCTTGGCAGGTTCTCTCCTCTTGCTATTGATGCTACCTCCTTCAGCCTTGGCATGTTCTCTTCCTTTACTGCCTCACCTATTACCTTGGTAGGTTCTTTCCTCTACTGTAAGTGCTACCTTACCTGTTACCTTGTCAAGTTGCCTCACTTGCTACCCTAGCATGTTTCATCCCCTAGTACCAGTATATGTTTTCTCCTCTACTGATACAAGTTGCTAGACTTGCTATAGAGACACATTTTCTCCATTGTTGCTGTAAGCTATCGAACTTGCTACTAGGGCATGTTTTCTCCTCTGCTGTTGCAAGCTGCAAGCTACTAGGTTAGTAGCCACTAAAGAAAGAGGCAACCACACCAACTGAAGGAGGAGTTGTAGCAACTAGCAGCCCTACTAATGGAAGAAAATGGTAGTAGTTAACTAAACTAAAGGGAGAAAAAGAAGACGAGCAACAGCCACACCAAACTAGAGGAGACATATAACAGCCATACCAATCAAAGGAGGAGTTGCAGCAATCAGTAACCCTACCAAAGGGAGAAAAAGGTAGCAACCAACGAAACCAAAGGGAGAAGAAGAAGGTGTGCAACTGCCACACTGAGTTAAAGGAGATATGCATTAGCCACACCAAACTAAAGGAGACGTGCAATAATAACACCAAACCAAAGGAGAACTATAACAACCAATCAACCAACCAAGGAAGAAGTTACAAAAACAAATAAAGGAGAAGGTGTAGCAGCCACCCAAAGGAGAAGGTGCAGCAACCACCAAAAAGGGAGAAAGCAGCTTATAGCACAACTAGCATTTATAGCAAAAAGCATAACCAGTGATTGTAGTAGTAAGCATAACCAACACAGCAACTAAAAGTAGGTGAATCATAACTAGCAGCTTGCAAAATTGATAGCAGTGCAGGTAGCACCAACAAGATAAGAAAACCTACTAAGGTAGTAAGTGAGGTAGCTATTGAGTCCATCTTTGATGGCTAATGTTGGATTTTTTGTCAACACCATCTCATATGGTTATATGTGTTGATTTGAAGTTATGAATGTTGTTAAGATGCAGAGAGGCCATTGGGAAACCAGTGATGACAAGTTAACCCTAATGTTGAGGAGTCAATGTTGACTATGACCCTAAATTCTAGGAGTTAAGATTGATCATTGACCATTGACCCAAATTTTAAGACTCAAATTTGGTTATTGATTGTAAGGCAACCTTTAGGAATCAATGATGATCATTGATGATCGTGTAGCCCTAATCTTTATGTTTTATAAATACCCTTATGCATCTTGCAAGAAGGGGGTGTGTTGAAAAAAATTGAGAAAGCCGACCAAAGAGATGTGAACAACAATCCTAAAGCCAAAAGGAGAGGTGAATTGTCAGCGAGGAGGCAACAACCAAGGGAAAGCAAGGCAGCCAACCAATAAAAAGAGCAAGGTAGCTGGCCAAAAGGGAGAGCAAAGCAGGTGACCCTCACGAAGGTGACAGCAACAGCTGGCCACCACATTAGCACATCCAAAAGTTTTCTAGTAAATTAGTAGCACCTCAGGAGGCTTCCCAGCAACAGAAGCATGCTTGGGAATCAAGTAAAAAAAAAATCAAAACATGTAATAGTAGGTCTAGGAGTTAGCAGCTAACCACCATACTAGAAAACCACTAAGTTGCAACAATCTTAAAGCCAAAAGGAGAGGTGAATGGCAAGAAAGGAGGTAGCACAGGCAACCAACAAAAAGAGCAAGGTAGTTAGCCAAAAGGAAGAGCAAGGCAGCCAGTCAAAAAGCAAAGTAAGGTAGCTAGCCAAAAGGGAGAGTAAAGCAGATGACCCTCACTAAGGTGACAACAACAGTTGGCCACCACATTAGCATATCAAAAGGTTTTCCAGTAGACCAGTAGCACCTCAAAAGGCTTCCCAGCAACAGAAGCATGCTTGGGAAACAAGTAAAAAAAAATCAGAACATGCAATAGTAGGTCCAGGAGTTAGCAACTGACCACCATACTAGAAAACCACTAAGTTGCAACAACTATCCCTCACCTGCACCTACTGTAGCTGACCCTTACCAAGTTGCAGCAACCATGCATTTACCAAGTTACAATAACCTATGAATCCAGTAACTAGGGAGACAAACCTAAACATGGTGCAGTAACCTGTGAATACAACAGCTAAAAGAGACAAACCAAAAGGTGATATATTAACTTGGGAATCCTGCAACAAGGGAGACAAGCCAGGAGGTCCTGTAATAAAGGAGACAAAAAAGGAGTGTTGCTATAAAGGAGACTTGTCAGAAGGTCCGACATCAAGGGAGACAAACCAGAAGGTCTGACAGTAAGGTAGATAATCCAAAAGCCCATACTAGAACCAAGCAAACTAGAAGCAATCTGAGGGCCTATACTAGAAGCTACAGCAAGGGAGCTTATACTAGAACCAATAGCCACCAACAAGTTTGGATGAAGGTGTTGAAGAACTAGCAACTTCACAAGGAGAGGTGCAAATTATGGGTCTGGTAGTAGGTGGTGTAGCAGAAGGAGGTCCTTGCACTAGCAAACCAATAGCCTTGCACCAATAGCACTAGTAGGAGGTCCCTACTGGGACCTCCAACAAACCAGTAGACGTGCACTAGCAGCATTAGTAGGAGGTCCCTACACCAACAAACTAGAAGGCATGCCAATTAGCACTAGTAGGAGGTCCCTGCACCAACAAACTTGCAATGCGTGTGAATAGTAGCAACGATGTGAGCAAGTAGCAGTTCTGTGTGTGGATAGTAGGAGCAGTATATACATAATGTGTGCAGACAGTAGTAGTAGCACATGTAAACAACATTAGTAGCATGCATGAACAGCAATGGTAACGCATGCGGATAGCAGTGGCAACACATGTGGATAGCAACAACAATGCGTACAGACAGCATTAGCATCGCGTGCAGGTAGCACCAACAATGAGTGAGCCAACACCAGTAAGAAAGGAAGGAGAAGATCCATATTCTGCACTAGTAGTCTGTACACATTGAGTGATCATTCTCCAAGAAAGGTTTCACTATAAATTCTTGATAAACTGGCTGAATAAGGGTGGGATACCCTTAGAGTGATCGAGAGATCGTTGTAAGTGGTTAAGGAATAGTCCTTCTATAAGTGGTTAAGGAGTGATCCTTCCATATCATTGTTGTATCTATTGATAACAAAAGTAGATTGTGTTATTTATGAGTGATCTTATCACATCGTGGACGTAGCTTACACATTATGGGTGAATCACGTAAAAATTGTCATGTGTTCTTAGGTACTTGTTCATGCGTATTGATTTTTTATTCACATGGCCAAGCTCACATAAAGGAGAAAAATAAAAAATTGGATCATCGACTATAACAAGTCATAGAGGTTAAATTCGAATCGATTTATAAAAAGAAGATATTTTACATCTCTCTCTCTTAGTGTGAGACATAAAACAGTCCTCATCAAGAAACATTTAATCCAATAATGCACATATAACAATTGTCGACATTTACTGCTCCCCCTGCACATTGTCATTCACAACTCCTTTTAAAACATGCATCATTTGCTACTCCCCCTTTTTGCTTCTCCCCTTTTATCCATCAAGCTACTCCCCATTTTCATGAATATACACCTTTTTTGGATTTATGCAAAATATATCCCCTTTTGATAACAAATCCAAAGAATAAGAGAAGAGGGAAAAGGAGAAGGGTTAAAGAATACTTTAGCCTCTAAGTGTTGGTTGAATACTTTGCCTCTTTTGTCCAAGATGCCCAATTTCTTATGCCACAACAAATTCTCATATTGGGTGCTCATGTAGCATATGTTCTTGCTTGTGGAAACTTGGTATAAGTTTTCATTTGTTCTTTCACCCATAGTAAGGACAATAGCATCTCTTAGTCTCTTTATTACGCAGCCACTCTTGTTGAAAATAACTTCGTGTCCATCATTACAAAACTGGCTAACACTAATGAGATTGTGTTTTAACCCTTCAAAATAAAGCACTTTCTTTGATTTTAACTTTTTTGCACCAATTTCAGCAGCAACAATACCTTTAATCTTTAAGGCACCATCATTGCCAAATATGATTGATCCTTCATCATATTTTACTACTTCCTTAAACATCTTGGAGTCTTCTATCATATGTGAAGAGCAAACACTATTTAAGATCCATGGCTTTTCTTTCTTGGAAGCTTTTAAGGCTACTTACATAACTATAGTCATTTCTTTTCCTCTTCTTTTTCTTTGGCCAAATGTGGGAACATGTGTAAGTATTCTCCTTTGCATTCCTTGACCAGGCAACAATGGTTGGCATGTTCTCCTTTACATTTTTGGACTGGATAGCAATGTCAAATAGTCCTTAGTAGTGTGTCCAACCTTTTCGCATTTTCTATAGATCTTTCCCAATAAATCAAAACTGTTTCTTAATGGAATATGACTTCTTTTCTTTCTTGATTAGGGCTATTCTATTTTCATAAGCCACCAATATGCTATATAAGTCATCTAAGGGCAGCCTATTTAGATCTAATTTTTATTTCTCTTTTATGTGAGTGCAACGAATAAAAAATCAATGCGTATGTGCAAGTACCTAAGAACACACTGCAATTTGTATGTGGTTAACCCACAATGTGGGAGCTATGTCCATGGTGTGATAGGATCATTATTAAATCACACAATCCACTCTTGTTAACCACTTATGAAAGGACTACTCCTTAACCACTTACAATGATCTTCCAATCACTCCAAGTGTTTCTCACCCTTATTCAACCAATTCATTAAGAGTTTATAGAGAAACCTTTTGTGGAGAATGACTACTCAATGTGTACAGACTGCCAGTGTAGAATATGGATCTTCTCCTTCATTTGTTGCTGGTGCTACTTGCATGCGTTGCTATTGTTGCCCGTTGTACTGCTCTGTTGTTCACAAGTGCTATTGCTACTATCTATGTTGTTGCTGTCCACATGCACTACTATTGCTACCACATGGGCTGATGCTATCCTCACGCATTATGTTAGAATTTAATGATGATCATTATTGATCATGTAACCCTAATGTCAAGGCTCTATAAATACTCCTATGCATTTTGCAAGAAGGGGGTGTGTTGCAGAATTTTGAGAAAGTCGACAAAAGGAGAGAGAACGACAAACCTAAAGGCAAGGAGAGGATGAATGGCAAAGAGAGAGGTAGCCACTAAAAGAGAGAGTGATTAGTGAAGGCAAAGAAGACAACCACCAATGGACGTACAACCGGCCAAAGAGAGTGCAAAAGCTGGCCAAGGAGAGTGGTGTAGCCACCAAGGAGAGGCAACAAGGCAGCCAACCAAGGATAGAAAACAAAAGGACAAGGTAGGCTAGGGAAAGTGTAACAGCCACCAAAGGAGAGACAACAAGGCAGCTAGCCAAGAAGGAAAGAAAGAGGGCAAGGTAGCTAGGCAACTGCATTAGCAAACACCACCAAGGTAGTCACCCATATTAGCAAAAACTACTAAGGTAGCCACTTGTACTAGCAAACCACCAAGGCAGAAGCTAGCAGAAGGTGGAGCAGCAATCGATAGAAGGTGAAGTAGCAACAGAAGGGTCTGACATCATTAACCACCAAGGCAGCAACTGGCAGGAGGTGAAGCAGCAGTAGAAGGGTCCTACACCAGTAACCAACATACAGACAGTAGCATCGTATGAAGACAATTGTAATGTGTAGGGATAGCAATAATGGTGCAAGAAGACAACTATAGCATATGCAGAAAATAGCAATGTGGCTTGATAGCAATAGTGGGGCAACCAGACAACAGCAACGCGAAACAGTGCGAGTAGACAATAACAATGCACTCGAATAGCAGGAATAACATGTGTGGATAGCAGTTGTAATGCATGGGGACAGTAGTAACGTGTGTGGACAGAAGGAACAATATGTGTGAATAGCAGGAAGCATGTGTGGTAAGCAAAGGTAGTGTGTACGGATAACAAGAACAGCACATACGGAGTGCATGCAGACAGTAGGAGCAACATATGCAAACAGCATTAGCAACGCGCACAAATAGTAGCGGCACCATAAGTGGACAACAGGAGCAACACACATGAATAGTAATGGCAGCACGTGTGGACAACAATAGCAACGTGTACGAATAGCATTAGCATTGCTTGCAAGCAGCACCAACAACAGGTGAGACAACACTAACAACGAAGGAAGGAGAAGATCCATATTTTACTCTAGTAGTTTGTAGAAATTGAGTAATCATTCTCCAAGAAAGGATTTACTATAAAATCTTGATAAAATTGTTGTAAAATAGGGTGGGATACCCTTGGAGTGATCAGGAGATTGTTACTGGTTAAGGAGTAGTCCTTCTACAAGTGGTAAAGGAGTAATCCTTCCACAACATTATTGTATCCTTGATACAATAGTAGATTGTGTGATTTATGAGGGATCCTATCACACTATAGAGATGGCTTACACATTGTGGGTGAACCACGTAAAAATTGTTACATGTTCTTGGATGCTTGTGCATATGCATTGATTTTTTTATTCGTATGGTCACACTCATATAAAAGAGAAAAATAAAAAAAATTGGATCATCGACTCTAACAAGTCAAAGGTTAAATTTGGATTGATTTATAAAGAAAGGATATCTAACATTGATTCACCCTGCTCTTATTGTGAGACCTAAAATGATCCTCATCAAGTGGTATCAAAATTGGTTCTTTTGTTGATCCAATTTTTCTGCTTCAAATTGAAGTTGTGCATTGCTATGTGAGTTTTTATCTTTATTGTTGCTTGAGATCATAAATAGCATGAATAGTATTAACAGTAAGGGCATCCTCACTTTTGATGGATAGAATTATTAGTTATGAAAGAATAAAATGCTTCTATATCTGATGTGCCTTGGTCTTAATATGTTTGAGTCTGTTGTTAATAGCTTTATCCCTATTATTGAAGGTGATCCTATGACACCGATTGATAAGAAGCATTTGGAGTGTGATGGAAAGGTGAGAAATGCCTTATATGCCTCCTTATCAAATAAAGAATTTACTAAAGTGATGGGATGCAACATAACCAAGCAAGTCTGGGACAAATTAAAGAACATCTCCAAGTTACAAATTTAAAGGAGCAAATTCGAAGTCATAAAGATGCAAAATGATGAGATTGTGGATGCGTTCTTCATAAGAGTCAACAAAATTGTGTGCTCCATTAGAGGCTATAGAGAGAAGATCTACGATGCCACTATTGTAAGGAAAATACGTAGAACCTTACTTGAAACTTACAATGACAAAGTCTCTTCCATAGAAGATAGAGATCTGGAGAGGTTTCCCTTAGATAACTTACACAACATATTAGTGGCTTATGAAATGAGAATAACCCCAATGAAGAAAGAAAAGATATCTAAGGTAGAGAAGGAGCTAGCCTTCAAAGCAATGAAGAAGTTAAGGATTAAACACCTAGAAGAGGATACTAAATTGGATGAGGTCATGATATACATCACCAACAATATAAGGAAAAGAAAAGGGAAGTACAAGGGAAAACTACTCCTGAAGTGCTATAGTTATGGAGTAATTGGGCACTTTGTCGTAAACTACCCAAAGAGAAAAGAATCAAATAGTAAGGATGATGATGAGCCGGTCTTATAAAGGAGGACAAAGCAATCCAAATATTCTAAAGCTAGAAATTCAAGTGTCAAAGGGAAAAAAATGTTCTTTAGATCCAAAAGAAGGAATTTCCTGAGCAAGCTAGAGGCAAAAGATTCTGAAGAAGAAAGTGATTATGATTCCAATGATGAGGCTACAAAGGATATGCTAGTTATTCAAGAAAATGATGATCAAGAATCTTTAAATGAGAAGGAATCAACAGAAAAGGAAGAGGATGAGCTGGTACAATAATTTAAGAATGAGTTGAGAGCTTGTTTATGTAAAAATAGCAAGCTGGAAAAAGAGGTAATGCATCTTAAGAAGTTGTGTGAAAATTTTTCTATTGATGAATCCAATTTCTAGGTGAAGGTAAAGGATTTTGAAGCAAAAAAGGAGAAGTACTTAAAGAGGATTGAGAAGCTGATTGTGCTTAAGGTAAAGCAAGGCAAGATACATGAAGATCTTGATGCTAAGGTGATTGCATAAGAGCAAGAGATGCTGAATTTGCAAGCTAAGCTTTATAAGGGTCAGTTCAAGTTAAAGAAGCATAAAGAAATCTTTGTGTAGGCTATAGAAGTGAAATGAGAGTCATCATCAGCAAATTTCATCAAGGAGGATGCTACCAGAAAGTTGAATGAGTGTTTAAGTAATCAAAGTCCTCATTCTATAGGGAAGAAAGGACTTGACTACATTAAAAAGTCGAGTGAAAAGGTAAAAGAAAAGAAGAAAATTGTGTTTGTGCTCGAAAGTAAGCACAATGATGTGATGGAGAAGAGAGACCAACCTATAGTATAATGGGTTATGAAAGACGTGGTGGAGACTCTCATCCACAGGAGATAGACTGTTCAAGATGGAGAAAAGGTTGCCATACCAGCTGCCAAAGAAAGAAGACATAAACTTGGTAAAAGAAGTAAATCTAGGTTCAAAGGTTTTTGCTAGACCTATGACAAGTATGGGCACAAGGTAATGTATGTTAGAATACTTGGCCTATAATGAAGAGGAGTGTGAGGCAAGAGTCTAGGGGGAGCCTCTATCAAGAAAGGAGGTAGTCTCAGGTAGAAAGAAGTCATATTCTACTGAGAAAGAGTTTTGATTTGCTGAGAGAGATCTATGGAAGATGTGAAAGGATTGGACACACTGCTGAGGACTATTTGACATTGCTGCCTGGTCAAAGAATGCAAAGGAGAACATGCCAACCATTGCTACCTAATCAAGGAATGCAAAGGAGAACACCTACACATGCTTCCACATTCGGCCAAAAAAAAAAGAGTAAGAGAAACGACTATGGTTGTGGAAGTAGCTTTAAAAGCTTCCAAGAAAGAAAAGCCATGGATTTAGATAGTGTCTGCTCTTTACATATGGCAGGAGACTCCAAAATATTCAAGGAAGTAGTAAAATATGATAGAGAATTAGACATATTTGGCAATGATGGTCCTTAAAGATTAAAGGTATTGGTGTTACTGAAATTGGTGCAAAAAAGCTAAAATCAAAGAAAATGCTTTATGGTGAGGGTTAAAACACAATCTCATCAATGTTAGCCAACATTGTGATGATGGATATAAAGTTAATTTCAACATGAGTGGCTACGTAGTAAAGAGACTAAGAGATGGTGTTGTCCTTACTAAGGGTGAAAAAACAAATGGAAACTTATACCATGTTTCTAGAAGCAAGAACACATACTATATGAGTACTAAAGATGACAATTTGTTGTGGCATAGGAAACTGGGACATCTTGGACAAAAGAGGCTGAACTTAAGTATTCAACCAACCCCTAAAGGCTGAGGTATTTTCTAACCCCTTTCCCCTTCCCTCTTCTATTATTCTTTGGATTTGTTGTCAAAAGGGGAGATATATTGCATAAATCCAAAGAAGGTGCATAGTAATAAAAAAGAAGTAGCTTAATGGATAGAGGGAGAGAACTTGTTAAGGGAGAGAAGCAAAAAGGGGGGATAGCAAGTGATGCATATTTTAGGGGGAGTTGTGAATGACAATGTGCAGAGGGAGCAATAAATGTCGACAATTGTTATATGTGAGTTGGATTTAATGTGTTGCTAACAAATCCAAGGGGGGAGATTGTTAAGCCCATCTTTTATGGCTAATGTTATATTTGTTGTCAACAGTATCTCACACAGTTATGTGCTGATTTGAGATTATAAATGCCATTTAGATGCAGAGAGGTCATTGGGAAAAACCAGTGATGACAGGTTAACCTTGATGTTAGAGAGGTAATGTTGATTGTGACCCTAAATTTTAAGGGTATAGATTAACTATTGATCGTTGACCATTGGCCCTAAATTTTAGGACTCAAATCTAAACATTGATTATAGGGCAATCTTTAGGAATGAACGATGATCATTGATGATCGTGTTGCCTTAATCTTAAGGCTTTATAAATACCCCTATATGTCTCGCAAGAAAGGGGTGTGCTATAGAAAATTAAGAGGTAGCCACCAAGAGGGAGAGCAATATAGTTGGCCCATACAAAGGTGACAACAATAGCCAGCCCTCACAAAGGTGACAGCAATAGCCAACCACTACACCAACACATCCAGGAAGTTTTTTAGAAGACTTGTAGCACCTGAGGAGGCTTTCCAGCAACAGAAGCACACCCAAGAATCAAGAAAAAAATTTAAAACCTGCAACAGTAGGTCTGGGAATTAATAGCTAACCACCACACCAACAAACCACCAAGTTATAGTAATTGGAACTCACCAAGTTATAGTAACCTTTGAATCCAACAGCTAAGGAGACAAACCAGAAGGTGGTTTAGCAACTTGTGAATCCAGCAACCAAGGGAGACAAACCAAAAGGTGGTGTAGTAACCTGTGAATCCTACAACAAGGGAGACAAACCAGGAGGTCCTACAACAAGGGAGACAAACCAAAAGGTCCTATAATAAGGGAGACAAACCTGAAGGTTTGACATCAAGGGAGATAATCTGGGACTTTATACCATAACCAAGCAAACCATAAGCAATCTAGGAGCTTATAGTAGAACCAACAGCAAGGGGAGCCTACAGTAAAACTAGTAGCAAGCAACAAGTCCGGTAGAAGGTGTTGAAGAACTAGCAACTGCACAAGAAGAGGTCTAGATTGCAGGTCTGGCAAAAGGTGGTGCAATAGAAGGAGGTCCCTGCACTAGCAAACTAGCAAGCATGCACTAATAGGAGGTCCCTACACCAATAAACCTATAGTGCGTGTTGATAGTAGCAGCCCGCATGGACAACCATAAGGGTATGAGTAGGCAGCAGCTATTCATGGGGATAGTAGGAGCAACACATGTAGAGTGTGATGGAAAGGCTAAAATTAAAGAAAGTGTTATATGTTGAAGGGCTAAAACACAATCTCATCAGTGTTAGCCAACTTTGTGATGATGGACATGAAGTTACTTTCAATAAGAGTGGTTGCATAGTAAAGAGATTAAGTGATGGTGCTATTCTTACTAAGGGTGAAAGAACAAATGGAGACTTATACCAAGTTTCCAAAAGCAAAAATACATACTACGTAAGCACCAAAGATGAGAACTTGTTGTGGTATAGAAGATTAGGATATCTTGGACAAAAGGGGTTGAATAAGTTATCAAAAAATGAAGCTGTGAGAGATGTATCAAAGCTGAGAAGAGAAAGAGATGCAATTTGCAGCACGTGTCAAAAAGGGAAGATGGTGAATGCTTCCTACAAAAATGTGAAAATTCAAACAAAAAAGCCATTGAAGTTCATTCATTTGAACATTTATGGGCCTATAAGAAAAAGATCAACAAAGGGTGATAAGTACTTCATCTCCTTCATTGATAATTTTACAAGAATGGCTTGTATTATGTTCTTGAAATGTAATTCAGAGGCTCTCAATTATTTCAAAAGCTATAGAACGCTGGCTAAAATTCAGTTGGGGGGAAAAATTAAAAGGCTCAAAACGAAAAATGGGGTAGAATACAAAGTGAAGCATGGAGTGAAGCATGAACATGCATGTCCTTACACACCTCAACAAAGTGAAGTGGGAAAAAGGAAGAATAAAAGCCTAGTTGATATGGTAATAACCATATTGGTTAAGCATGGTACTTTATATGGCTATTAAAGATAGGCTACTACCACTGTAACTCAGATTCAAAACAGATGCCTGATGAGACCACACACAGAGAAGACACCCTATGAACTGTGGAATAGAAGGAAGTTAAGTGTAAAACACTTTAAAATGTTTGGAAGCCTATGCCACATTAAAATCAAAGGCAAGCATCTCAACAAATTTGATAAGAAGGCT
>JAHLGO010000001.1:5969031-6022601 GCA_020615895.1 Ceriops decandra
ATAAAGGCATATTCTTAGGCTATATACCAAATGGAATAGGCTTCAAATGCTATAATAAAAGGTTGTTGAAAATGGTGGATAGCTATGAAGTTAGAGTGATTGAAGATGATTCTACAATGCAATCACAATATGAGGAAGCCAAAGATGTCATGTATAACAACTGAAATGAATCTGAAAGTGATGAATTAGAGGGCATTTAGCATGAGGAAGATGTTGATTCTTAACTTACAAGTGATGAAGAAGCAAAACCAAGGCATTCCTAAACTCATAGAAAGTTATGGTTAAGAACATTATTGGTAGTAAAGAGGACTTTGTGTAGACTATGAGAAGACTAAAAGGTGGTGAACAAACCTCATTGATCTCTGAGGTTGAACCCAAATTAGTGGAAGAAGCATAATAAAGAGCTTGATCAAATTGAAAAGAACAACATTTGGTGATTAGTACCTAGACCTAAAAGGAAAAACATTATTGGAACCAAGTGGGCTTTCAAAAATAAGCTCAATGAAAAATGTGAGGTGGTAAGAAACAAGGAAAAACTTATCTACAAAGACTTCTCACAAGTAAAAGGTATTCACTTTGAATAGACCTTTTCTCCAGTGGCTAGGCTTAAAGCAATCAAAATATTTAGGACCATTATTGCTTAAAGAAACTACAAAGTTTATTAGATGGATGTGAAGTCCTCATTTTTTAATGGAAAGCTTGAAAAAGAGGTATTTATTAAACAACTTCATGGTTTTATACTTGATCATGATGGTTCATATGTATGCAAACTGAACAAGGCTCTATAAAGCTTCAAGCAAGCTCCAAGAGCATGGTATTTGAAGCTAGATACATGCCTTAAAGGTAATATGGATAGCAACTTGTACATAAAGAAAGATAAATAGAGTTAGTTAATTGTTATGATTACATAATTTTACTGTAGAAAATAAGGCCCTTTATACTACTTTTTCCAAGCAAATGAAGAAGAAGTTTGAAATATCGATGCTGGGTGAAATGAAATTCTTCTTAGGGTTATAGGTTTTGCAATGCAAGGTTGGAATTTTTCTCTCCTAAAAAAGTATGCTCATGAGCTATTAAAAAGGTTTAGGATGGAGAACTCTAAAGAAGCACTCCCATCACGGTTGGAACAAAGTTAAGCAAGGATAAAAAGGGCAACATGGTTGATTAGAAGGAATACATAAAGTTAATTGAAAGCTTACTGTATTTGATAGCATCAAGGCCTAATCTTGTTTTTGCTGTAACACTCTATGCCAGATTTCAAAGTGAGCCTAAGAAATCTTATCTCATGGGTGCTAAGAGAATTTTGAGGTATGTGAAAGGTGCAACAAATTAAGGGCTGCTTTATGATAAAATTAGACAAGTTAATTTGTATGGGTATACAGATGTTAATTAGGTTGAAAATTGTGATGACAGAAGATCAATGTCAACTGGTGCATTTTATTTAGGTAGTAGATGTTTTTCATAGTACAGCAAGAAGAAAAATTCAGTGACTAAGTATTGTAAAGGCTGAATATATGGCTACTACTCAAGCTTGTACTCAACTACTGTGGATAAAATAATAGCTTGAAGATATGAAGGTGGATGTGTAGTTGCCATTGTTGATTGGTTGTGACAACTAAAATGCCATCAATTTGTCAAAAAATCCTGTCTAACACTTTAGAACTAAACACATTGAAATCAAATACCACTTCATTAAAGAAAAAATGAAGTAAGGTTGGATATGTGCTTACTGTAGAGTAAGTTACTAATATATTCACCAAACCTCTATCAAGAGAGATGTTCTAGAAGTTAAGGCTAACACTTATGCATTCATCCAACCCTTAGAAGCTAAGGTATACCTTTAACCCCTCTCCCTTTCCCTCTTTTATCATTCTTTGGATTTTTTGTCAAAGGGGAAGATCTTTTGTATGAATCCAAAGAGACTATATACTAATTAAAAGGGAGAATAACTTGATGAATAAAAGGGGAGAAATTATCAATGGGGAGAAGCAGAAAACAAAAGGGAGTTAAAGGTACAAGTACATGCAATAAGAAAGATGAACATTTTAGGAGGAGTTATGCTTATGCTTAATTGTTAAGTTGTGGATTTAATATATTGTCAACAAATTCAAAGAGGGAGATTGTTAAGCTAATTTTTTATGGCTAATGTTGAATTTGTTGTCAACATCTTACATAGTTGTTCTTGTTGATTTGACAAAGAAGTTATTGGTCAACTTTAAGGTCAATGAGTCAATGCTGAGTGTTGACCATTAACCATTGACCCTAAATTTTAGGAATCAAATCTAGTCGTTGATTGTAGGGCAACCCTTAGGAATCAATGCTGACTGTTGATGATTGTGCAACCTTAAATTTCAAAGCCTATAAAAACATCCATACATCTTTCAAGATGTGTGTGTGTGTTGCAAAAGAGAGACTGACTAGCTACAAAGAGAGAATGACAAAGAGAGAGGCAACCACCAAAAAGAGAATGACTAGCCAAGGAAGGTCCAGCAATAGCCACCCAAGAGTACAACACCAAGGAGAGTATTTTTTCGGAGTTTGAAATAAAAAAGGAGGAGTACTTGAAGAGAATTGAAGAGCTAATCATACTTAAGGCTGAGCAAGGCAAGATATAAAAAGATCTTGGTGCTAATGTGATTGCACAAGAGTAAGAGGTGCTAATTTTGCAAGCTAAGCTTCATAAGGCCAAGTCCAAGCTAAAGAAGTATAAAGAAAGTTTTATATAGGCCATAGAAATAAAAGGAGAGTCATCATGAACAAGTGTCATCAAGGAGGATACTACCAGAAAGTTGGATGAGTGTCTAAGTAATCAAAGACCTCATTCTATGGGAAAGAAAGGGCTTGGCTACATTGAGAAGTTGAGTGAGACGGTAGAAGAAAAGAAAAAGATTGTGTTTCTGCCTAAAAGCAAGCATAATGACATGATGGTGAAAAGAGACCAACCTAAGTTAAAATGGGTTAGAAAAGACGTAGTGGAAACTCCAAACCAAAGGAGACAAGCTATCATAGATGGTGAGAAGGCTGCCACACCAGTTGCTAAAGAATGGGGACATGGACTTGGTAAGAGAAGTAAAACCAAGTTCAAACGATTTTGCTGGAACTGTGGTAAATATGGGCACAAGGCTAATACTTGTTGGAACATTTAACTTATAATGAAGAAGAGTGTGAGGCAAGAGTCAAGGTGGAGACTCTATCAAGAAAGGAGGAAGTCTCAGGTGGAAAAAATTCATATTCCATTGACAAACAGGTTTGATTTGCTGGGAGAAATCTATGAAAGATGTGAAAGTGTTGGATACACTATTAAGGACTACTTGACATTACTGTCCAGTCAAGGAATGCAATGGAGAACACCTATACAAACTCTTACATTTGACTAAAGAAGAAGAGGAAGAGAAATATCTATGTTATGGAAGTAGCATTAAAAGCTTCCAAGAAAGAAAAACCATGAATCCTATATAGTGTTTGCTCTTTACATATGACAGGAGACCCCAAGATGTTTAAGGAAGTAGCAAAATATGATGGAGGGTCCATCTGATTTGGTAATGATGGTGTCTTAAAGATTATAGGTATTGGTACTACTAAAATTGGTGCAAAGAAGTTGCAATCAAAGAAAGTATTGTATATTGAAGGACTAAAACACAATCTCATCAGTGTTAGCTAGCTATGTGAAGATGGACATGAAGTTACTTTCAACAAAAGTGGCTGTACAGTAAAGAAATTAAGAGATGATGCTGTCCTTAATAAGAGTGAAAGAAGAAATGGAAACTTATATCAAGTTTCCAAAAGCAAAAACACATGTTACATGAGTACTAAAGATGAAAATTTATTGTGGCATGAAAGATTGGGACATCATGGAAAAAAGAGGCTGAACTTAAGTATTCAACCATACCTTAGAGGCTGAGGTATTTTCTAACCCCTCTCCCCTTCCCTCTTCTATTTTTCCTTGGATTTGTTGTTAAAGGGGAAAGATATTTTGCATAAATCCAAAGAGAGTATGTATTGATAAAAAAGGGGAGTAGCTTGATGGATAAAGGGAAAACATATCAAGGGGAAGAAATAGAAATGGGGAATTAAACCAGGTTAAGGGAGATGCATGGTTCAAAAGGAGCTGTGAATGACTATGTAAGGGATGTTGTGCATGGTTGGATTTAGTGTGTCAAAGGGGGAAATTGTTGAGCCCATCTTTGATGGCTAATATTGGATTTGTTGTCAATACCATCTCACATGATTATATGTGTTGATTTGATATTATGAATGTCGTTGAGATGTAGTGACATTAGGAGAAACCAGTGAAGACAGGTCAACCTTGGCATTAAGGAGTCAATGTTGATCATGACCCTAAATTTTAGGGGTCAAGATTGACCATTGATCGTTGATCCTAAATTTTAGGAATCAAATCTGACTGTTAATTGTGGGGTAGCATATGGGAATTAACAATGGCTATTGACGACCATGTCACCTAATCTCAAGGCTTTATAAATACCTTTATATGTCTTGCAAGAAGGGCATGTTGTCAAGGAGTTAGGCTTGGACATGCTTTATATGTGCTAACCCGTGCGGCATTTAGTTGATCTTGCGAGAGAAGACGCTAAGTAAGCCTTAGAGAATTTGAGAGAATTGACTTGGAGTCGAAAGAGGCTTGAGAGGGACAAGGAAACCGAAGGCACAAGAGAGAGAGAGAGAGAGAGAGCTTTACAAAGGAGAGAACTTGCAATTCAATGGTGTCTCAAGGTGGATCAAAGTTACGTTGCCACCATAAGGGAACTAAGGGATGAGGAAGACGTGACAAAGCCCACTCCTGCACTCCCACAACCCATCGAAGCTGTCCTTGAAGAGTTTAAGGACGTGATGCCTTCGGAGTTGCCCAAGAAGTTGCCTCCCAGGCGAGATGTAGATCATCACATCAAGCAAATCTTTAAGTTGCTTCCTTAATTCTGTGAGTTTGGGAGGTGCCATGCTATCCATCCTTCTTTTTTTGGAAGAGGATTGGGGCACCGAAAGGGGCCTTTGATGACTGAATGTGCATCAAGAACATCTTTGATCACTACGAATGTTCATAGACTACCGAGCCTTAAACAAGGTAACCATCAAGAACAAGTACTTAATTCCACTAATAGCCAATCTCTTTGATCAATTAGGGAAAGCAAGGTACTTCTCAAAGCTGGACCTAAGGTAGGGGTACTATCAAGTTCGTATAGCACCTGGTGATGAACCAAAAACTACGTGTGTAACGTGTTACGGAGCTTTTAAGTTCCTAGTTATGCCCTTTAGCCTCACTAACGCCCCTGCTACCTTATGCATGCTAATGAACAAGGTACTTCATCCTTTCCCTAACAAATTCATGGTAGTTTATTTAGATGACATAGTGATCTACAGCAACACCATTGAATTGCAAGTTCTCTCCTTTTGCAAAGCTCTCTCTCTCTCTCTCTCTCTCTTGTGCCTTCGGTTTCCTTGTCCCCCTCAAGCCTCTTTCGACTCCAAGTTGATTCTCTCAAATTCTCTAAGGCTTACTTAGTGTCTTCTCTCGCAAGATCGACTAAGTGCCGCACGGGTTAGTACATCTAAAGCATGTCCAAGCCTAACTCCGTGACAGGTGGTATCAGAGCAAGGTAATCCCAAACCTTACTTTATTCTTGTTTAAGTTGTGAGAATGGTAGGTGAGGAAGGAATCATTGTTATTGACATCGAGGAGCAACAAATTGAGCTTCAAGCTCGTGGACGAAAGGAGCAGTGTGTTTTAGCTAAACGTGGGAAGTCCAAGGCCCCAACCAAGGAGCTTGTGCAGTCTCGTGTGGCTGTCCTAGAAAGGAGCATGATGGACTTAAGTTCTTTGGTGGGAGATCTAAGTGATCAAATTGACAATTTGATCCAGGAGAATGCTGAAATCACCAAGGCTGCCAAGTCCATGATTGGGGAATTTAGCTATGCTTTCAAGGGAGAACTGAGCTCCCTTGGCCAAGAACTATCTGATCTACAGAAGTTCGTTGAAGGAGAAATTTACGATCTTCGTAGGGAGATAGGTTCTCTTCGTCGAAGTAGTCCATTTTCAATGAGTACCGCTGGCACAAGCAACACTACGGTTGGGTAAGGTCTAAAAGTTCCCAAACCTGCCATGTACAATGGCACTTGCAACGCCACTACTGTGGAAAACTTCCTATTCGGCCTTGAACAATACTTTGAGGCCATGGGAGTTGTTGATGACTTTGCTAGGATAAGCAACACTTCAGTCTTCTTTCAGGATGCCGCTCAACTATGGTGGAGAAGGAAGCATTCCGAACGAGAGAAGGGCCTGTGTGTGATCAACACATGGAAGCAATTCAAGGTTAAGTTGCGCAAACAATTCATCCCTCACAATGCAGATAGCAAAGTTAGAGGGAAGCTACATTGTCTTGAGCAAACAGGTAGCGTTTCTGAATATGTTAAGGAATTTACTACTCTTATGCTTGAGATTGACGATTTGTCAGACAAGGACTTCCTCTTCCATTTTAAAGATGGCTTGAAGGATTGGGCAAGAGTAGAATTGGATCGGCGTAAGACTTTGGATGATGCCATTGCAGCAGCTGAAACGCTGATTGACTACTTGACCCATTCCAAAAGTAAAAGGCCTAACTCTAATAAAAGTGGGCGAGAGAAGGGTGGACAAAAAAGGGAGGCAAGCCACAAAGAGGGAAGACAACAAAAATCCTCAAGTGGCAAGCCCAAGAACTCTTCGGGCATGCACGATGGACCTCCAAGGCCATGCTTCATCTGTGACGGACCACATTGGGTTAAGGATTGCCCTAACCACAAAGCAATGAATGCTATTGTAGCGGAACTCTACAAGGAGAAGTCCAAAGAGGAATCTCAAGCTGATTTGGGAGCTATCCAACACTTGGGTACTATCTCCAAGCTTTTCTCTTCCATGGTCCCCAAGGAGAAAGGCTTACTGTATGTTGATGCGCTTATTGAAGGCAAAGTTGTGGGTGCTATGCTAGACACGGGAGCCACACACAACTTCATGGATGTACAAAAGGCCAAACGTCTAGGTCTCAAACTTTCCAAGGGAGTTGGCACCATCAAGGCAGTCAATTCTAAAGCAAAGCCAATTCATGGGATAGTCGAAGGAGTAGTCGTCAAGATCGGCGATTGGCAAGGTAAGCTAGACTTTACCATTGTCCCTATGGATGATTTTAAAATGGTTTTAGGTCTTGCTTTCTTTTGCAAAGCTTTAGCTTTTCCTGTTCCCGCATCGAATTGCCTTGTGATTCTCAACAACCACAAGATCCGAGTGATTCTGTCGAAAAGCATGGAGAAATCTAAAGCGTCAATGATTTTTGCCTTGCAAATCAAACAGGGTCTCAAGCTGGATCAAAGTTTGCCACCATGAGGGAACTAAGGGATGAGGAAGACGTGACAAAGCCCACTCTTAAACTCCCATAACCCATTGAAGCTGTCCTTGAAGAGTTTAAGGACGTGATGCCTTCAGAGTTGCCCAAGAAGTTGCCTCCTAGGCGAGATGTAGATCATCACATCGAGCTGAAACCAGGTGCTAAACCCCTTGCCATGGCCCCTTATCACATGCCAAAAAGCAACTTAAAGATTTGCTTGACTCGGGCTACATTCAGTCATCAAAGGCCCCTTTCGGTGCCCCATTCCTCTTCCAGAAGAAGAAAGATGGATCACTACGAATGTGCATAGACTACTGAGCCTTAAACAAGGTAACCGTCAAGAACAATACCCAATTCCATTAATAGCCGATCTCTTTGATCAATTAAGGAAAGCAAGGTACTTCTCGAAGTTGGACCTAAGGTCAAGGTATTATCAAGTTCGTATAGCACCTGATAATGAGCCGAAAATTGCATGCGTAACGCGTTATGGAGCTTCTGCATGCTAATGAACAAGGTACTTTATCCTTTCCTTGACAAATTTGTGGTAGTATATTTGGATGACATAGTGATCTACAGCAACACCATTGAATTGCAAGTTCTCTCCTTTGCAAAGCTCTCTCTCTCTCTCTCTCTCTCTCTCTCTCTCTCTCTCTCTCTCTCTCTCTCTCTCTCTCTCTCTCTCTCTTGTGCCTTCGGTTTCCTTGTCCCTCTCAAGCCTCTTTTGACTCCAAGTCGATTCTCTCAAATTCTCTAAGGCTTACTTAGCGTCTTCTCTCGCAAGATCAACTAAGTGCCATACGGGTTAGCACGTCTAAAGCACGTCCAAGCCTAACTCCGTGACAATGTGCTGTAGAAAATTAAGAGAGCCGATCAAAAAGAGAGGTGATTAGCAAACCTAAGGAAAAAGAGAGGTGAACGACAAAGAGGAGGCAACCACCAAGCAAGGTGCAATTGGCCAAGGAGAGGAAGAAAGAAGGCAAGATAGCCAACCAAAGAGAGTGTTGCAGCCACCAAGTAAAGAAGGCAAGGTAGCCAGCCAATAAGAGTATACCAGCACCAGCCACCAAGTAACAATACTTCTAGGAGGCTTCCCTACACTAGCTGCACGTCCAAAGAGTATACCAACACCAGCAATATGTCTCGGCACATCTAAAAGGGTATATTAGTAGCAGCAAATGTCCCTGCAGGTCTAGGAGGGTATACCAGTAGCATGTTCCTACACATTTAAGAAGGTATACCAGTAGTAGCAGCACATCCTTGCACATCTAGGAGGGTATACCAGCACCAACAGTACCTTAAGAGGCTTCCCAGCAGCAGAAGCACACCTAGGAATCAAGCAAAAAATCAAAACATGCAACAATAGGTTCAAGAATTAGTAGCCACCTACAAAAAATGCAGCAGTAGGTTTATGAATCAACCAGCAAACTAGCAGGCGTGTGAGAAATCTACTGCAGTGCGCGGGGAGAGCAGCAGCAGCATGATAAACTCTTGCAATGCACGGGGAGAGTAGCAATGGCACAAGAAATTTACTATAATTCGTGGGGAGAGTAGTAGCAACATGAGAAAACTGCTATAGTATGCGAAATGAATAGTACCAGCACAAGAAAATAGCTGTAATGCTCAGGGAGACAGCAGCAACATGAGTAAAACTATTGCAACACACTAAAAGAGCAGCAACAGCATGAGAAAGTAGTAATAGTATGCACTGATAGCAGCAGCAGTGCGAGTTAATAGCAAGAGGAGCGCTAGGTATAGCTTGTGCAGATAGTAGGCACAGCTTGCGTGAAAAGCAGGTAGAGCTCGTAAGGACAACAACTTTTAGCTTGTGTAGACAATCGGCGCAGAGAGTGCGGACAGCAGGTGCACAACAAGCATGGAGAGTGGTTGCACAATGAGCGTGGACAGTAGGCGCAAAGGGCGCGGACAACAGAAGTAGAAAGTGTAGACAGAGGGGCACAGATGGCATGGACAGCAAAAGCAGTGCATGCAAGCAACAGGCGTAGAAAGTGTAGACAAGGGGTATAAAGAGCATGGACAGAAAAAGCAATGCATGCAGGGAGCAGGCACAGCGCACACAGACAGTAGGTGCAACATGTGTGGATAGCAAGAATGCGGACAGCAGGCACAACATGCAAGGACAGCGGGTGCAGAGACCACAGATAGCAAGAGTAATGCGCATGGACAATAGGCACAGCACGCATGTACAGCAGGCACAGAGACCATAGACAGCAGGAGCACAAACAGCAAACATAGCTTGTGCAGACAGCATATATAGCTTGTGAGGACAGCAAGCACAACATGTGTGGATGGTAGGTAGACACAGCAGTGCAACCAACATTATTAACCATGCACGCAGACAACAGTGGACTATCGGCAAACGCGACAACGTTTGAATAGCATTAGCAGGGCACATGGACAGTAGCAGGAAGGTGTGCAAATAGCAATGGCAGTGCGCATGGGCA
This sequence comes from Ceriops decandra, assembly GCA_020615895.1. Lineage (NCBI taxonomy): Eukaryota > Viridiplantae > Streptophyta > Magnoliopsida > Malpighiales > Rhizophoraceae > Ceriops > Ceriops decandra. The sequence goes on from JAHLGO010000001.1 coordinate 5,978,864, forward strand.
ATATCGGCAGCAGGTGAAACAACATAAATAGCAAAGAAAAGAGAAGATCCATATTTTGCTCTAATGGTCTAGTCTCTATACATTAAGTGATCATTCTCTAGGAAAGGTTTTAATCAAAAACTCTTGATAAATGTGTTGCAAAAGTTTGGGATACCTTTGAAGTGATCGGGAGATCAACTCCTTGATTGAGAGATCATTATAAGTGGTTAAGGAGTAGTCCTTCTACAAGTGGTTAAGGAGTGATCCTTCCATACCATAACTATATCCCTTTATGACAAGAGTGGATTATGTGATTTAAGAGTGATCTTATCACACTGTGGACGTAATTCACACATTATGAGTGAACCACATAAAACTTGTTGTATGTTCTTGGGTGCTTGCACATTAATTTTTATTCATACCGTCGCACTCATATAAAGGAAAGAATTAAAAATTGGATCGTCAATTCTAATAAGCCATAAAGGTTATGTTTGGATCGATTTGTAAAAAGAAGATAGCTCACAATGATTCACCCCGCTCTGAGTGTGAGACCTACAACAGTCGTCATTAGGTTATAATAACTTCCCTAAGAAAGTTCTCTCCATGTGCACAAGCTGCTATTGCAAAAAATTGATCTTCTCCTTTCTTTTTGTTGTTCTCTCCTTTCTTATTGTTGATCTCTACTCAAGCTCTGCTGGTCTTTGCTCAAGCTTTCTGTTAGTTCTTTACTCTATAGGTTCTTTCCTCTGCAGGGTATCTCACCTGCCTCTACAAGGTTTCTATGCTACCTCTGTCGGGTTTCTCTCTTACCTCTACCAGGTTTCTTTCCTCTACAGGTCTCTACTATGCATTCTATCCTCTGTAGGTCTCTATTATGTATTCTCTCCTTTATATGTCTCTATTATGTGTTCTCTCCTCCATAGGTCTCTGCTTGTATTCTCTTCCATTTCTCTCCTCTGTAGGTTTTTAACTCTCTGTCGATTCTCTCCTTTACAAGTTCTTAACTATCTACCAATTCTTTCATCTACAGGTTCTCTCCACTATAGGTTATCTCTTTTTTCTGCTATACTCTAGCTTTTTGTTTCTTTATTTTGCTTCTACAGCTTACACCCTCTCTTGGCAGCTCTATGGCTGTTTATATGCTTGGAGTTTAGGGTTACCCAACTATCAACAATCAGCATTGATTCCTTAAATTTAGGGTTACCCTACCATTAATGATCAATATTGACTCCTTAAATTTAGGATCAATGGTTAGCAGTGTCTCCTTAAATTTAGAGTCAATGGTTAGTATTGACTTATACCCAATAAGTGATTAAACACCACCAAATCCATCTAAGTACGATTAGCTACAACTTGTTGTAACTAGCAAGCACACCAGCACTAATAATGGCAAGAAAGATGTTTGCACCAATACCTTTGAAGAGAGATTTAGCACCTCACTCTTCAAGATCTGAGCAAATGCATCCAGAGAGTTGTTATACTTGATAGCTTCACCAAAGGTCATCATTATTCTTCTATAGACAATGTTAATAAGGTAGGATGTAAGACCAACACCGTTGGTAATAGGCTAACTAATTAGGACCGTTTTAGGTCTCACACTGAGAAGGGGGGTCAATTAGTGTCAGATATACTATTTTTACAGATTGATTCGGATTTAACCTCTGTAACTTATTAGAGCTGATGATCCAATTTTTATTTTTTTCCTTTATGTGGGTGCAACGTACGACTAAAAAAATCAATGCATAAGTACCTAAGAACATATGACAATTTTTAAATCGTTTACCTATAATGTATGAGCTACATCCATGATGTGATAGGATCCCTCATAAATCACACAATCCACTCTTTCTATCAAGGGATACAATAATGTTGTGGAAGGATTACCCTTTCACCATTTATGGAAGGACTACTCCTTAACCACTTACAATGATCTCCCGATCAAGGAGTTGATCTCTTGATCACTCCAAGGGTATCCCACCCTATTTTTCAACAAATTGACCAAGAGTTTATGGTAAAACCTTTCCTAGAAAACAATCACTCAATGTGTACAAACTACTAGAGCAGAATATGGATCTTCTCCTTCCTTTGTTGTTAATGTCGTCTCACTTGATGCCGGTGCTGCACGTGATGCTAATGCTATCTATATGCCTTGCCATTGCTGTCCATATTCACTGCTAATGTTGTCCACTACTAATGCTGTCTGTGCACGCTACTGCTATTATTTATGTGCACTACTCATACTATCTATGCCTAGTGCTACTGCTATTTGTGCGCACTACTAATGTTGTTCACACACACTGTTGTTGCTGTCTATGCTTGTTGTAAATGTTGTCTAAAAGTGCTACGACTGCTATTTGCACAGGCTATTATTGTTGTCCACACATGCATGAGTTACTATCACTGTCCACATGCACTTCACCTCTTGCTGACTATTGATCCACCTCCTGCCAGCTGCTGCCTTGGTGGTTTATTGGTGCAAGTGGCTGCCTTGGTGGTTTTTACTGATGCGGGTGGCTGCCATAATGGTTTGTTGACGGTGAACCCTTCTAGTACTACTTCTTCTCTTGCTGGTTACTGTTTCACCTCTTGTCGGCTACTGATTCACCTTCTGCTAATTGTTGCCTTAGTGGTTTGCTGGAGCGGGTGGCTGCCTTGGTGGTTTTTATTGATGTAGGTGGCTGCCTAGGTGGTGTTTGCTAGTGTGGGTGGATGGTTACCTTGCTCTCTTTCTTTCCTCCTTGGCTGATTGCACCTTGTTGCTTCTCCTTGGTAGCTGCTTCACTCTCCTTGGTGGCTATTACACTCTCTTTGGACAGCTGTATCTCCTTGCCTTTAGGTTTGTCGTTCTCTCCCTTCTTTGGTCGGCACTCTCAAAATTCTACAGCACACACCTTTCTTGCAAGATGCATAGGGGTATTTATAGAGCCTTAAGATTAAGGCTATACAATCATTAATGGTCATCATTAATTCTCATATGTTGCCCTACAATTAACAGTCAGATTTGAATCCTAAAATTTAGGGCCAATAGTCAACATTGACTTCCTAAAATTTAGGGTCATGATCAACATTGACTCCTTAATGCCAGGGTTGACCTGTCATCACTAGTTACTTCCAATGACCTCACTACATCTCAACAGTATTCATAACATTGAATCAATAATATAACTGTGTAAGATGTTGTTGACAACAATCAACATTAATCATCAAAGATGGACTCAATACCAACCAAGGGCAAAGTTAGCAAAGAAATTATCCTACAACTTTCCAGTCAACACTATTGGCTTCAAAGAGTCATACATTCCAAAATATAAGCCACAATAAACAATAATTCCTGCACAAGAGATGTTAAATTCATGATAAAGCCCAGCAATGCCATCAGATTCTAATGTCTTCTTGTAGACATCCACAAGGCCATTGAACTGCCTCTGTCCTTCCTTCCTTGTAGCCTTGGCATTATTGGCTAAATGAGTCCTAGCATAGTCCAAGGAAAAGACAAATATATGAGATGTTATTGATAACAAATCTAATATTAGTCATCAAAGATGGGCTCAACAAAGAACAAGAAAAAGAATCCGCTTGCAGCTTTGAAGTAAAAAAATAGTGATACTATATTTGATAAAGTCATAACATATATCACCAAAAATATAAGGAAAGGAAGAGGGAAGTACATGGGGAAATTACCCTTGAAGTGCTTTAGTTGTGAATGCATTGGGCATTTTGCTGGATTGCCCAAAGAGAAAAGAAGCAGACAATAATGATGATGATAAACCTGCTTCAAGGAGAACAAAGAAAACTTACCCTGGTAGCAAATCTAACAACTTGTAGCAATAAAGGAGAAAACATGCACTAATAGCAAATGAGGCAACACTGATAGCAAAGGAAGAAACCTAGTAAGGTAGCAGGTGAAGTAGTAGAGGAAAAGAATTTGCCAAGGCTGAGGAGGCAACACCAACAGTAGGAGGAGAGAACTTGCCAAGGTAGCAAGTGAGGCAACACCAATAGTAGAGGAGAGATCCTGTCAAGCTAGCAGGTAAGACAACATTGATAATAGGGGAAGAGAACCTGCACCGAAGATAACCAACAATAGAGAGAAATAGCAAGGGGAGAGAACCTGTAATGAAGATAACCTATAGAGAAGAGATTGGTAAAGCTTAAGCAAAGACTGACAATGAGGAAAAAGAAGATCTACTTTCTTCATTAGCAACCTGTGCACATTAAGTGATCATTCTTAGGAATGTATTAGTTACTAAACTCTTGTTAAACTTGTTGAAAATGGGTAGGATACCCTTGGAGTGATCAGAAGATCAGTTTGTTGAGTGATTAGGAGATCATCTCATCTAGTGAGTAAGAGATCATTGTAAATGGTTAAGAAGTGATCTTCTACAACCAAACAATATTCCTTAATAACAAGAGTGGATTGTGTGATTTAAGAGTGATCGTATCACACCATGGATGTAGCTCACAATTTGTGGGTGAACCACAAAAAAATCTCTATGTGTTTTTTAGTGCTTGCGCTTAATTGATATTCGTATAACCACCCTCACATAAAGAAGAAAGATAAAACATTAGATCATCGACTTTAACATGTCACAGAGATTAATTCAGAAAGATTTGAAAAAAGTGAGCATTTCACACTAATTCACCCCCTCCCTATCTTAGTGTGAGACCTAAGAAGGTCTTTATCCAGTGGTATTAAAGCTTGGTTCCTTCTGTTGATCCATTTTCCTTTCTTTGATTTGAAGTTGTTTGTTGCTCTTGTAAATTTTTATCTCTACTACTAATTGATATCATGGATATGATGAATAGTGTTAACAGCAAGGGCATTCCCACTTTTGATGGATGGAATTATCAGTTATGGATGAATAGAATGCTTCCATATTTGATGGAACATGGTCTAGAATTTTTTAAATCTATTGTTAATGGCTTCATTCCTATTGCTAAAGGTGATAAAAAGGTGAGAAATGTCTTATATGCCTCCTTATTAGACAAAAAATTCACCAAAGTGATGGGATGCAATACAGCCAAGCAAATTTGGGACAAATTGAATAACATTTATAAAGGAGACAAGGTTGTGAAGGAAGCTATGCTACAAATCTAGAGGAGCAAATTTGAAGACGTAAAGATATAAAATCATGAATATGTGGATGTCTTCTTCATAAGAGTCAAAAAAATTGATTTGATGTTTTGAATGTTGTTGAGATGTAGAGAGGTCATTGGTTAAAACCATTAATAGCAGGTCAATTCTAAAGTCAATGAGTTAATGTTGATCGTTGACCTTAAATTTTAGGGGCCAAAGCTGACCGTTGACCCTAAATTTTAGGAAGTCAATGTTAACTATTGACTTTAAATTTTAGGAATCAAATTTGACCATTAATTGTAGAGCAACCTTTAGGAATCAATGTTGACCATTGATGATTAGGCAACCATAAAACTTAAAGCTTATAAATACAGCCATGTATCTTTCAAGATGTATATGTGTTATAGAAAATTGAGAGAGAACGGTAAAAAGAGTGACTAGCCAAAGAGAGGAGCAGCGACAAAGAGAGAGGCATCCACTAAAATGAGAGTGACTAGCCAAAGAGAGGTGCAATGGGCAAAGAAGGCAACCACTAAAGACAAAGGACATGCATGCTAAATGGCAAACAAAAGAAAGTTTCTATAGCTAGTAGCCACACCAAAGGGATAAGAGAGTTGTAGTAGCCAACAGTCACACCAAAGGGAGAAGGAGTTGTAACAGCCAACAACCATACAAAAGGGAAAAAAAGTTGCAATAATTAGCAGCTATACCAAAGGGAGAAGGAGTTGTAACAATTGGCAGCCACAATAAGAGGAGGAGTTATAGTAGCCAATAGCCAAACCAAAGGGAGAAAAAGGTCAACCATACCAAAAGGAGAGGTGTGTAGTGGCAACCAATCAACCACACCAAGGGACAAGGTGTGGACGGTAAAGGGAGAAGAAAGGTGCAATAGCCACACTAAAAATGGTGATAGCTAAACCAAAGGGAGAAGGAGATGGTGTAATAGCCACCAGAAGGAAAAGATGTAGCAGCCATTAGAAAGAGAAGGTGTAGTAGCCACCCAAAAAGAAGGTGCAGTAGCCACTAAAGAAGAAGGTACAACAACCACCAAAAGGAGAAAGTGTAGCGGTAACCAAAGAAACCCAAGGTAGAAGGTGTAGCAATAAACAAAGGAAGAAGATGCAGTAGTAACCAAAAGGAGAAGTAATAGCCACCAAAAAGAGAGGCAACTGCACCAAAGGAGAAGGTAGCAACAACTGTACCAAGAAGAAGGCATAAATTGCAGTAAAAGAAAGAAAGAGGAGTGACTGCAGAAAGAAAGAGCTTGCAACAATAAGTAAGGTAGCACTAGTAGCAAAGGTAGAGATCATGCCAAGGAAAAAGTAGGTAGCACCAGCAATAGAGGGAGAGAACCTACTAAGACAGAATGAGACAGCACCTATAGCAGATGGAGAGAACTTATAGATAACTTATAGTGGAGAGAACTGTAGCTGAGAGAATCTGGAGAGGAAAGAACCTACAAAAGAGAGAACCGGCAAAGAAGAAACAACAATAGTAGTGTAGAGAACCTGCATAAAAGAGACCAGCAAAGCTTGAGCAAAGATCGACAGTGAGGAAAAAAAAGATCTGCTTTCTACAATAGTAGTTTGTGCATATTGAGTGATCTTTCTTAAGGAAGTCTTAGTCATAACCTTTTTATAAACTTTTTTAAAAAAGATGGGATTCTTAGAGTGATTGGGAGATCAACTCTTTTAGTGATCAGGAGGTCAATTCTTAGAGTAATTGAAAGATCAACTCTTTAAGTAATCAGAAGATTATTATAAGTAGTTAATGAGTGATCCTTTCGCAACATAGTTATATCCCTTGATAACAAGAGTGGATTATGTAATCTAGGAGTGATCCTATCACATTGTGGATATAGCTCAGACATTGTGGGTGAAACACATAAAAATTTTGTGTGTTCTCGGGTGCCTATGCTTGCTTAATATCTATATGGTCGCTCTTACATAAAAAAGCAAAATAAAAATTGGATCATCAACTTTAACATGTTACAGAGTTTTAATCTAGATAGATTTGTAAAAAGTAAGCATCTCACACTGATTCACCCCTTCCCCCTTTCAATGTGAGACCTAAGAAGGTCCTCATCAGGTACTAAAATTTGATAAAGTCATGGTATATATCACCAAAAATATAAGAAAAGGAAAAGAGAAGTACAAGGGAAAATTACCCTCAAAGTGCTTTAGTTATAAAGGCATTAGGCACTTTGCAGTGGACTACCCAAAGAGAAAAGAAGTAAATAGTGATGATGATGATAAGCCTGCCCCAAAGAAGAGAACAAAGAAATCCAACAATTAAAGTTAGGAATTCAAGTGCCAAAGGGAAAAAGAAATTCTTCATATCCAAAAGAAGAAATTTCCTGAGCAAGCAAGCTAGATGAAGATAATTCTAAAGAAGAAATTAATGATGATTCAAATAATGATGCTTCAAAAAATGTGCTAGTTATATAGGTAAATGATTCAAATAGTGATACAGAATTAGTTGAAGAGGAAGAGAAAAAGATGCTTCAGCAACTTGAGAATGAATTGAGAGCTTATTTGCACAAAAATAGCAAGTTGGAAAAAGCAGTAAAGAATCTCAAGTAGTTGAATAAAAATTTTATTGCTGATAAATCTAATCCCTAAGTGAAAGAAAAGGAGTTTGAAGCAAAAGAGGAGTATTTAAAAAAAATTAAGGAGCTAAATGTACTTGACAAAAAGCAAGGTAAAACACATGAAGATCTGAATTGAAGAAGTATGAAGAAAGCTTTATATAGCCCTTAGAAGTTAGAGGAGAGTCCTCTTCAATAAATGCCATTAAAGAGGATGCTATAAAAAAGTTGGATAAGTGTCTAAGCAAACAAAGACCTCATTCCATGGGGAAGAAAGGACTTGGCTATGTTAAAAAGCCAAATGAAAGAGTAGAAAAGAATAAGAAATTTGTGTTTGTACCTAAAAGCAAACACAAAGAAAAGATAAAATTGAAAAAACTTGATGTTATAGAGAAGAGAAACCAAACGAAACTAAAATGGGTTAAGAAAGATGTGAAGAAAGCTCCTATCCAAAGGAGACAAGTTGTTGAAGATAGAAAGAAGGTTGCCACACATAAAAATCAAGTGGCAAAGGGTGTGAGAAATGATTATAATGTTGATTATGTTGAGTCTATTTTTGATAGCTAATGTTGGATTTGTTATCAACATCTCATATATTTGTCTATTCTCTAGACTATGCTCAGAACCATCTGGCCAATGATGCCAAGGTTGCAAAAAAGGAAGGAGCAGTAGTCGACAAGAGGTGCAGCAATAGCAGAACGTACATAAAATGGTAGCAGCACATGTGGATAGTGATAGCAGTGCATGAGGACAATGATAGCAACCCGTGCATGTGTGGGCAGCAATAACAGTCCATGCAAACAACAGCAATAGCACTCGCAAACAGCATTTGCAGCTCACATAGATAGCAACAGTAGCATGTGCGAACAACATTAGCAGTGCACACAAACAACAGCGCACCATGCATAGATAGTAGGAGTAGCGCACATAAACAGTAATTAGTAGTAGATAACATTAGTAGCGCACATGGACAACAATGGCAAGGCATATGAACAGCATTAGCATTATGTGTAGCATTGGCAGTGGGTGAGACGGCACTAACAACAAAGGAAGGAGAAGATGATCCATATTCTGCTCTAGCAGTCTGTACATATTGAGTGATCATTTTCCAAGAAAGGTTTTACCATAAACTCTTAGTAAATTTGTTGAAAAATAGGGAAGGATATCCTTAGAGTGATTAAGAGATCAACTCCTTGATTGGGAGACTATTGAAAATGGTTAAGGAGTAGTCTTTCCACAAGTGGTGAAGGAGTGATCCTTCCACAACATTATTGTATCCCTTAATAGTAAGGGTGGATTGTGTGATTTAAGAGGGATCTTATCACACTGTGGATGTAGCTCACACATTGTGGGTGAGGAGGATAGAGGTAGTTCAATGGCCTTGTGGATGTCTACAGGAGGACATTGACATTTGATGGCAATGCTCTGCTTTATCATGGATTTAACATCTTTTATGTAGGAATTATTGTTTATTATGGCCTATTTTTTGAATATATGACTCTTTGAAGCTAGTGGTGTTGATTAGAAATTTACAGGATAGTTTCTTCACCAGTATTACCCTTGGTTGGCTTATTACCACTGGTGTTGGTATTGCATCCTACCCCATTAACACTATCCGCAGAAGAATGATGATGACCTTTAGTGAAGTTGTCAAGTATAATAGCTCTCTCAATGCATTTTATCTTATCCTAACGAGTCCATCCTGACTGTTGACCCTAAATTCAAGAAATCAATGCTGACCGTTAATGATAAGGCAACCATAAATTCTAGGAATCAATGCCAACTATTGATGGTAAGGCAACCCTAAACTCAAGCCATATCAACACCCATAGAGCTGCTAAGAGAAGGTATGAGCTATAGAAATGAAATAGAGAAATAGAGAGATAGAGTAGAGTAAAAATGAAGAGAATGACAAAGAGCAACCACCAAAAAGAAAAGAAGAGAACAACATAGAGTAGCCACCAAAAAGAGAAATAAAGGGGCATGATAAAAAGAGAAAGAGAGAGTGCATAGCAAAAGGAAAGCATAGTAAAAAGAGTGCACGGCAAAAGGATTGTAGCAACAAAGAATTATACAAAGAGAAAAAGGCAGAGAAATCCAGCAACAAAAAAGAAAGAGCCTTCAACAGTAGCAAAGAAAAAACAGTAGCAACAAAAAAAAAGAGAGATAGTAGTAATGGCAGAAAAGGAAGAAAAAGGGCAGAACTTGTAAAAGAGAGAAGCTATAGAGGAAAAAATCTGTAGAGGAAAAAACCTATAGAGGAGAAATCGTACAGAGGAGAAAACCTATAGAGGAGAGAACTTACAGAGGAGAGAACTTACAAAGGAGAAAACCTATAAAGGAGAGAACTTGAACCTATAGAGAAGAGAATGAGTAGAGAGTTGAGAAACCTTATAGAGGTAGGAGAGAAACTTGACAGAGGTAGAGACTAAGATCGACAAAGGCTGAGAGTTCAAAACTAGCAAAAAGTGTGAACGACTGAAAGTTCAAAATTGGTAGAAAATGTGAGCAATTGAGAGTATATAACAAGCAAATAGTTAAGACTGGCAGAGGTAAAGAAATGGTTGTGAAACACAATAGAGAGAGAGCAAGGAGCGCAGAAAAGAGAAAGCTGTGAAACTAGTAATGAAAAAGGATAGACCAGTAGTGCTTAAGTAAGGACTAATAGTGAAGAAGGAGAGAATGACAGAAAACTTGAACAAAAATCAGTGGTGAGGAAGGAGAAGATCGATTTTATGCAATAGTAGCCTTTACACATGGAGAGATCTTTCTCAAGGGAGATTTTGTTATAATCTTGTTATGAACTTCTTCGAAAAAGGGTAAGAGACCCTTGGAGGGATCAAAAGATCATTGTAAGTGGTTAAATAGTGATCTTTTCACAGTAGTTAAAGAGAGATCCTTCCACAATATCAGTTGTATCTCTTGATAATAAGAGTAAATTATGTGATCTAAGAGTGATCCTATCACACTGTGGATGTAACTCACACATTATGGATGAACCATATAAAAATTCTATGTGTTCTTGGGTGCTTGTGCTTATTGGATATTTATATAGTCATCCTCACATAAAGTAAATATTAGGACAAACTTGTAAAAACTAAACATTTCACATTGATTCATCCCCTCCCCTTATTAGTGTGAGATCCAAAAAGCTCCTTATTAGATTATTACCAAATAGGTGCTAAAAATAGAAAGTATGAACTTTGTGAAAGAAGAGAATTCAAATTTGAAGGATTTTGCTGGTATTGTAGTAAGTATGGGCACAAGACTAGTATCTGCTATAGTAATGGGCCTATAATAAAGAGGAATGTGAGGCAAAAGTATAAGGGGAAATTCTATCAAGAAATGAGACAACCTCAAGTAAAAAGAAGTTCAATTCCACTAAGAAATAGATTTGATATATAAGAAGAAATTTGTAAAAGATATGAAAAGGCTAGACATACTATTAAGAAATACTTGACATTACTACTGAAGTTCCTAACTTCACTCTAGGATCTATTAGTCTATGATATTGAGAGAATGGGTGAATCAGTATCACCCCTTTGAAAAACTCTGATAATTTAAGCCAAAGTATTGTACTTCTTTAATACTTTAGCTTTTTTCAATATGTAGGTGGGTGAACAACTTCAAACTCTTCTCAGAAATGAACTCTTTCTCAGATTTAACTAAGGTAGATCTATTATTACATATTAATCATAATAGTCTCTAAAGTTACCTTCTAGACACCTTGCCTATTAAATAGATTGGTTGTTCACAACTCAATTCAGAACACAGAATGTAAATTCAAAGTAAGGACACAAGAGATTTACGTGATTCTACCCATGTGACATGCTCTACAGTGGTAAGGATTCTTCCTCTACCGAGACAATCCACTATACTTGAGAATACTAGTGTGTTATCTCATATGATTACAATGGATGTCTTAATCTTTTACTCCTTTCACTATTACAAATACAAAGCAATCATAATACAAAGAGTGTCACCTACTATATCTAACCTTCTTCTAGCTTGTCTTGCCTTTGTTTGATTTGAATGGGCTGCTTCACTGTTGCTTTGAAGATCACCAAAATACTCTCTTACCTCTCTTAAAGAAATTTGAAAATTCATTGAGCTCTCTCTATGTTTCACAAAATGTCTTCACTAGGTTATCTCACACACCCCCACCCCTTTTAAAAGAGATAAATCTTGGTTTATATACTGCCCTCTATTGAAACCCTAGAAGGGTTTACTGTAGCTACAACGGATTTACTTTCTTGTCCCTCCATGTGGGCTTCATACTACTATTCCACTCAAGATTCAACATTATCCTCCTTCTTAATTTATTTTTCTTGCTTTTTTCTTTCTATTGAAATCTCATCCTTTGAATGCTTGAATGAACAGCCAAGTGTCCATAAACAATTAAAAATGTACAAAAAACGTTGCCCTTGTAACTGCCCATCTTCCGAAAATGCTAAGTTAAAATTTTGTAACCTTCCCTTCTTCTGGACTCCCTGTTTGTCCATAATCCTGAAATTATTCTGCTCCTCCGGAACCACTCTTGGAGTTAGTCTCAGGATAGGCTTATGGACTTGCAAATTTAACTTCTTATGAATTTATTATCCTTATACAACCATATGACACGGTCATACGAAGATTTAAGCAATGCTAAACTCCCTCTACAAGTTCACTCCAAGGAGATCACTTTACGAGGTTATTTGACATGTTAGTCTTATCCTGTAATTCCTGAGATATGACCCACTTCTACTTGCACACTCAAATCTAATTGACAATAATTACAACCCATACAAAGCTATAGGAAAAACAATCTCCCCCTTTGTAATTGTTGGCAACACTCAGAACAAAAGACATTATGCAACAATCCTTCATAATCTTCTTAGAGTAATAATCTAGAAACAGATGGATTACAACTCCCCTTAAATATGCACTCCCCCTTCATTAACAGCTCTTACTGCATTATTGCTTTTCTCCCCTTTTGCCAACCAATTACATATTTTAAAGACCCACAAAGTAGAGATCGAGGATTCATCTGAACTTTAGGCTTGAGGAGGCAGTTGCACAGATAGACTCATTCTGTGCTTTTCAAACAGCTCTGTACACAGAGGTTTAGTTAGAATATCTAAGATTTGATCTTTAGTGCCAACATACTCCAACTGAATTATGCCCGTTTCCACTTGATCTTTAATAAAGTTATACCAGATGTCAATATACATGCTCCTTGAATATTGAACTAGATTCTTGCTGAGATCAATTGCACTTTGATTATCACAAAGTATACTCACTAACAACTTCACTTTAACACCCAAATCTGCCAATTGTCTTTGCATTTATATCACCTAAGTAAATGCTATACAAGTAGCCATATACTCAACCTCAGCTGTGATCAAAGTAACAGTATTTTGCTTTCTACTTAACCATTCAACACACTTTGATCCCAAATAGAAGCTACAGTCACTGGTTGATTTTTTGTCATTTGTACATATAGAATCCATGGCAGGATACCACAAACCCATTTCCAGTGTGCTTTTGTGGTATCTTAGGATTCTTTTCACTGCCAACACATGAGTTTCCTTAGGATTAGCATGGAATATGCTTGCAATGCACACAGCTTGCATGAGATCAGGCCTTGATGCTATAAGGTACAAAAGGCTCCCTATCATCTTCCTATATTTTGTAGGGCTTGTACTCCTTCCTTTATGATCTTTTGTTAACTTATAGCCCATTGACATAGGGGTACTGACAGGTCTGCTATCCTTTATGTTAAACTTTTTCAGCATCGCTTTGGCATATTTTGTTTGAGAAATAAAAACACCTTCTTCACACTATTTTATCTATAATCCAAGAAAGTAAGTCATTTCTCCAATCAATGACATCTCAAATTCCTCACTCTTCTTTGCAAATTCTTAGCATAGCTTAGAGTGATCCCCTCCAAAGATGATGTGATCTACATATACTATGGTTATCAACTGGCCTTTTTCTGAGTTGAACATATATAGGTTATTATCAACTGTTCCTCTTCTGAAGTTCAACCTTTTCAAATACACATCCAGTTTACTATACCATGCTCTTGGCGCTTGTTTAATGTCATACAAGGCTTTCTTCAACTTGCACATATGTATCTCATCCTTACTGATTTGTACTCCATCGAGTTGTTCAATATACACTTCTTCTTTCAGGAGCCCATTCAGAAAGACTGATTTCACATCCATCTGATAAACTTTATACCCTTTATATACTACCAAAGCTAAAAACATTCTAATAGTTTCTAGCCTTGCTATTGGTGCAAAATTTTCATCAATATCTACTTCTTTTATCTGAGTGTAGCCTTTGCAAACCAGCCTAGCCTTATTCCTCACCATCTTGCCATCTTCATTGTGTTTATTTTTTAACACCATTTTGTTCCTATGACATTCTTGTTAGCGGGTCTTGAAACTAGCTCCCATGTATCATTCTTCTAGACTTGATTGAGCTCCTATCTATCCATAACCTCGGAATTATTTCGCTCCTCCGGAATTGCTCCTGGACTTAGTCTCAAGATAGGCTTACGGACTTACGGATTTAACTTCTTATGAATTTATTATTCGTATACAACCCTATCATACTATCACTTGAAGACTTAAGCAATGCTAAACTCCCTCTACAAGTTCACTCCATAGAGATCACTTTACGAGGTTATTTGACATGCTAGTCTTATCCTGTAATTCCTAAGATATGAGCCACTTCTGTTTGCACACTTAAATCTGGTTGACAAAAATTACAACCCATACAAGGCTGTGGTAACGACAGCTACCCATCAAAGAATGAAAAGGATAACACCTATATATGCTCTTATGTTTGGCCGAAGAAGAAGAAGACAAAAGGAAATTGTTAAGCCTATCTTTGATGGTTAATGTTAGATTTGTTGTCAACACTATCTCACATGGTTGTATGTGTTGATTTGAAGTTATAAATGATGTTAAGATGTAGAGAGGTCATTGGGAAAAACCTATAATGTTGTATGTGACCCTCAATTTTAGGAGTCAAGATTGATTGTTGATTATTAACTATTAACCCTAAATTTTAAGACTCAAATTTGGCCGTTAATTGTAAGGCAACATATGGGAATTAAAGATGATCATTTATGATTGTGTAGCCCTAATCCTAAGGCTTTATAAACAACACTAGGTGTCTTGCAAAAAGAAAAAAGGAGGCTACAAAAGATTGACTAAATGACAAAAGCAAGGTAACCAACCAAAGAGAGAAAGAAAAAGGTAGCAAAGTAGCCACCTAAGGAGAAAAAGAAAGAGGGTAAGGAAGCTAGCCAAGGAGAGAAAGAAAGAAGACAAGACTATTGGCCAAGGAGAGTGCATTAGCCATCAAGGAGAGGTAGCAAGGCAGCTAGCCAAGGAGAGTACAGTAATCACCAAGGAGAGGCAACAAGGTGTAACTGGCCAAGAAGGAAAAGAAAGAGAGCAAGGTAGTTAGCCATCACACTAGTAAAACCCTCACCAAGATAACAAATGTACCAGCAAACACCACCAAGATAGTAACTGCATTAGTAAACCCTTACAAGATAGCAGCTAGCACCAACAAACCCTCACCAAGGTAATAGCTGCACTAGTAAACCAATAAAGTAGCCAAGGAAGATAAACTAGAAAGAGGCAATAGTAATAGCTTATGAGCCCAGCAGGAGTTTCCTACACTAGCAATATGCACCAGCACCAAGTGCACATCCAAGAGGGACTACCAACAAACTAGCAGCCCTACACCAGCAACACCAGTAAGAGGTCCCTGCATTGATAAACCAACAGGCATACACTAGCAGTACTCGTAAGAGGTCCCAACACCAACAAACCAGTAGGCATGCACCAGCAACACCTGCAAGAGTTTCCTACACCAACAACACATCTAGAAGGGTATATCAGCACCAGTAGCATGTCCAGAAGGGACTACTAGCACCAAAAACACGTCCCTACACCAACAACACGTGAAGGTGAGTATACCTATACCAACAGCACATCCAAGAGGCTATAACAACAAGTGCAACACGTCCAACAGCCAAATCAACGATAGCAACACATGCAAACAGCAATAGGAGAACATGCAGGCAGCAATACTAGTATGCGCATGTGTGGATAGTAGCAACAATGTAAGCAGATAGCAACAACGACATGAATAGATATCAACAATGCATGCTAATAATAGCAACAACCAGTGAGGACATTAGCAGTGTGTACGACCACAATAAAAGCATGTGCAGATAGCAGCAGCGTGTGCAAACAACAACATCGCACACAAACAATAGAAACAGCGCATGCGAACATTAGAGCAATGTAATGGGCAGCAATAGCATCACATGCAAGCAGCACCGGTAGAGGGTGAGACAACATCAGCAATGAAAGAAGGAGAAGGTCCATATTCTGCTCTAGCAATCTATACACATTAAGTGATTGTTCTCCAGGAAAAGTTTTACCATAAAGTCTTGATAAATTTGTTAAAAAATAAGGTGGGATACCCTTAGAGTGATCGGGAGATTGTTGTAAGTGGTTAAGGAGTAGTCCTTTCACAAGTAGTGAAGAAGTGATCCTTCCACAACATTATTGTATTCCTTGATAGTAAGAGTGGATTATGTGATTTAACCATGTAAAAAATTATCATGTATTCTTAGGTGTTTGCGTATTGATTTTTTAGTTGTAATATCGTGCTCACATAAAGGAGAAAAATGAAAATTGGATCATTGGCTCTAACAAGCCATAGAGATTAAATCCAAATCAATTTGTAAAAAGCACATATCTCACACTGATTCACTCCCCTCAATGTGAAACCTAAAATGGTCCTCATCAAATGGTATCAGAGTCAGTTCCTCTATTGATCCAATTTTTCTGCTTTGAATTGAAGTTGTGCATTGTTGTGTAAGTTTTTATCTCTATTGCTACTTGAGATCATGGATAACATGAATAGTATTAACAGCAAGGGCATCCCTACTTTAATGGACAAAATTATTAGTTATGGAAGAATAAAATGCTTTAATATTTGATATCCCTTGGTCTTGATGTGTTTGAGTCTTCTGTTAATGGCTTCATCCTTATTGCTGAAGGTGATCCTATGACATCGATTGATAAGAAGAATTTAGAGTGTGATGGAAAGGCGAGAATTGCCTTATATGCCTTTTTGTCAGATAAAGAATTCACCAAGGTGATGGAGTGCAACATAGCCAAGCAAATCTAGGACAAACAAAAAAACATTTATGAAGGAGACAACGTTGTGAAGGAAGCCAAGCTATTGAGGAGTAGATTTAAAGACATAAAGATGCAGAATGATAAGATTGTGGATGCATTCTTCACAAGAGTCAATGAAATTGTATGCTCCATCAGAGGCTATGAAGAGGAGATCCACAATGCTACTATAGTAAGGAAAATACTTAAAACCTTGTTAGAAGCTTACAATGTCAAAGCCTCTTCCATAGAAGATAAAGATTTGGATAGGCTACCCTAAAATGACTTGCACAGCATATTGATGGCTTAAGAAATGAAAATAACCCCAATGAAGAAAGAAAAGATGTCTAAGGTGGAGATGGAGCTAGCCTTTAAGGCAACAAAAAAGTTAAGGATTAAAGACCAAGAAGAGGAATCCGTCAACAACTCTAGAGAAAAAGATGGTGATATTGAACTGGATGAGGTCATGACATACATCACTAACAATATGAGGAAAGGAAAAGGGAAGTACAAGGGAAAATTACCCTTGAAGTGCTTTGGCTGTGGAGTAATTGGGCACAATGAGGATAATGATAAGCCAGTCCCAAGGAGGAGAACAAAGCAATCCAGTTACTTTAAAACTAGAAATTCAAGTGCCAAAGGAAAAAAGAAATTCTTCAAATCCAAAAGAAGGAATTTTCTAAGCAAGCTAGATGAAGAAAATTTTGAAGAAGAAGTTGATGATGAGATTGCAAAGGATATACTAGTCACTCAAGCAAATGATGATCAACACTCTTTAAGTGATGAGGAATCAACAGAAGATGATGAGGACGAATTGGTGCAACAACTTAAGAATGAATTGAGAGCTTGGTTGCACAAAAATAACAAGCTAGAAAAAGAGGTAAAACATCTCAAGAAGTTGTATGAAAATTTTATTGTTGATGAATCTAATCTCCAGTTGAAAGAAAAAGAGTTTAAAGCAAAAGAGAAAGAGTACTTGAAGAGGATAAAGGAGTTTATTATACTTGAGGTAGAGCAAACAAGATACACAAAGATCTTGGCAAAAGGCAAGAGAGAAATTTAGCAAAGGCATGAGAGAAACCCTATAGAGGCAAGAGAGAAACCCAACAAAGGCAGAAAGCTGAGACTGGCAAAGGCTGAGAGTTTAGAACTGGCAGAAAGTGTGACTGACTGAGAGTTCTAAACCGACAAAAAGTGTGAGTGGCTGAGAGTACAAAACCTACAAAGAGTTAAGACCAATATAGGCAAAGAGAAAGCTGTGAAACATGACAAAGAGAGAGTAGGGAGCATGACAAAGAGAAAGGTATGAAATCGATAATGAAGAAGGAGAGATTGGCAGAGCTTATGCAAAGACTAGTAGTGAAAAAGGAGAAAACAACATAAAACTTAAGTTGAGATCTGTAGTGCGGAAGGAGAAGATTAAATTTCTTTTCTACAACAATACTCCGTGCACATGGAGAGATCTTATAATCTTTTTATGAACTTCTTCAAAAAAGGATGGTAGACCCTTATAGTGATTAAGAGATCATTGTCAGTGGTTAAGGAGTAATCCTTCCACAATGGTTTAGGAGAGATCCTTCCATAACATTAGCTATATCCCTTGATAACAAGAGTGGATCGTGTGATCTAGGAGTGATCCTATCGCATCATGGATGTAGCTCACACATTGTGGGTGAACCATATAAAAATTTTGTGTTTTCGAGTGCTTATGCTTGCTGGATATTCATACAACCATCTTCATATAAAGAATTAAGATAAAACTAGATCATAGACTTTAATAGGTTGCAAAGGTTTAATTTGGACAAATGTATAAAAAGTAAACATCTCACATTGATTCATCCCCCCTTTTTCAGTATGAGACCCATGAAGATCCTTATCAATTGTTATCAAAGCAAGTTCCCTTATTGATCCATTCTACTACTATTGTGAATCTTTACATCTACTTCTAATTAATATCATGAAGAGCATGAATAGTATTAACAACAAGGGCATTCTCACTTTTGATGGATAAAATTATCAATTATGGAAGAATAGAATGCTCCCATATTTGCTGTCACTTGGTCTGGATATGTTTGAATCTACTGTTAGTGGCTTCACTCCTACTGATAAAGGTACTACTATGACGCCTACTAATAGGAAGAATTTAGAGTATGATGGAAAGGCTATAAATGCCTTATATGCCTTCTTATTAGACAAATAATTCACCAAAGTGATAAGATGCAACACAGCCAAATAGATTTGGGACAAATTGAAGGATATTTATGAAGGAGACAAGGTTGTGAAGGAAGCCAAGTTACAAATATAAAGAAGCAGATTTGGAGATATAAAGATGTTGGATAATGAATTGATGGATGCCTTCTTTATAAGAGTAAATGAAATTGTATACTCTATTAGAGGCTATGGAGAAGAGATTAATAATGTTACTATAGTAAGGAACTTAAAACCTTACTATAAGTGTTCAATGCCAAATTTTCCTCTATAAAAGATAAAGATATGGATTGCCATTGGATGATTTACACAGCATATTGATGGTTCATAAAATGAGAATAGTCTCAATGAAAAAAGAAAAGAAGTCAAAGATAGAGAAGGAGTTGAATTTAAAGGCAATGAAAAAATTAAAAATTAAAGAACAAGAAGAAGAAACCACCAACAACTATGAAGTAAAAGATGGTGATACTAAATTTGATAAAGTCATGACATACATCACCAAAAATATAAGGAAAGGAAAAAGGAAGTACAAGGAAAAATTACCCTTGAAGTGTTTAGTTATAGAGGCATTGGGCACGTTGTCATGGATTGCCAAAAGAAAAAAGAAGTAGACATGATGATGATAAGCTGGCCCCAATGATGAGAACAAAGAAATCCAACTATTTTAAAGGTAGTAATTTAAGTGCCAAAGGGAAAAAAGAAGTATTTATATCCAAAAGAAGAAATTTCTTAAACAAGTTGGATAAAGAAGATTTTGAAGATGAAATTGATGATGATTTATTGTTCCCACAACCATGTATGGGTTGTAATGTTGTCAACTAGGTTTAAGTGTGCATGAAAGTAAAGCCACATGGAAGGGCAAGAGGGTAAAAGCCACATGGAGGGGCAAAAATGTAAAATCTATATGGAAGGACAAAACAATAAATTTGCCCTATTAGGTTTTATGGAGGAGTATATAAAGGTCAATACAATTGAATATATGGCAAAACACAAAAGTGTGTGGACGGCCAAATAGAGAAAACAGAAAAACACAACATATGGCCAAAGGACATTGATAGCAAGCGAAAGGTAGAATAGGGGATGGCAAAATAGAAAAAAAGCAGCCATCGTGAATAGTGCAGTCGTCGAGTGAACAACAGCCACACAGTGAAGCCATCAGACAAAAAGAGAGAAAGCACTTGGAAGAGAGAGAAAAGAAGCTATCAACGGGAAGAGAGAGAAAATGAAGTAGCCGTCAGACAAAGGAGAGAAAAAAAAGGGAGAAAGGGAGAGGTCGGCTGTCGAAAATATGAGAGGTCGAGGGCCGAGTTGAACGAAGAATAAGAGCTTGCTGAGAGAGAGAAAGAGAGACAAAAAAATGTCACGGAAGAGAGAGAATCATCGAAAAGGGACTGTTGACAAAAAAGAGAGAGAAACCCATCACGACAAACCACCAGCATACCAATGGTCGACAAAGAAATGACATGACATGAGAGAGAAATAGGTAAGGTAAGACCAAATCGAGAACCAGGGAGACCCGATCCGAGCTGGAATAGGTGAGACGAGACCAGATCAGGAACAGGTGAGACAAGATCCGAGTGGTAAAAGAGAGAGAAATAAACAGTGAGATCGTGAGACAAGGAGACAGGTGAGACAGTGAAAGCAGGAATTGTGTGAGATAATGTAGAGAAGAAATTTGGTGAAGCATTGAAAGAACTCAACGTATTTCCAGATTTCTTCAAAAGAGGTTAGAGAGCGTTGTAGTGAACTTCTAAGCGGCAGTGGAGTAGCCTTTCAGTTCAACAGAGGCAAGACAAGATAGAAGAAGGGTAGACACAGTAAGTGACACTTTTTGTATTGTACTTGCTTAGTAATTGCAACATTGAAAGGAACAGAGAATTAAGACATCCATTTTAACTGGAATTGTCAAGTATAATGGATAGTCTCAGTAAGGGAGATTCCCTACCACCATGGATGTACGTCATGTTAACGGAACCAGAATTTCGTGCGTCCTTAATTTACTTTATGTTCTGTATTTTGAATTGAATTGTGAACACAGTTAAAGTATCAGCCAACCTATAACCTAACGAAGACCTAAACAAGAACATTTGAATTGTTTATTAGGCAAGGTGTTGGAAAGGTGAATTTGGGGACTATTGTGATTAGTAGGTAGCAATAGATCTACCTTAGTCGAGTCTGAGAAAGAGTTTGCTTTTAAGAAGAGGTTGAAGTTGTTCACTTACTTGTGAATTGCAAATTGTGGTGATACTGATTCACCCCCCTCTCAGTATCACAAACTAGTAGATCTTAGGGAGAAGTCAAGAACTTTAATTGGTATTAGAGTACAAGTTCACTAGTTTGAAGCTTAATAGCTTGGTGTACTAGTTTGAAGGGATCTAGAAGTTTGACTTGTTCAGCATACTAAGAAATGGAAGTCGGTACCAGCACTGG
Organism: Ceriops decandra; assembly: GCA_020615895.1. Classification (NCBI taxonomy): domain Eukaryota; kingdom Viridiplantae; phylum Streptophyta; class Magnoliopsida; order Malpighiales; family Rhizophoraceae; genus Ceriops; species Ceriops decandra. The sequence continues at coordinate 6,000,336 of JAHLGO010000001.1, forward strand.
CACCACTTACTGCAAGAAGGTTCCAATTTTCAACGGAACCAACTACCATATGTAAAGAGCAAGAATGCAAGTGGTATTTGCAACCATGGGCATAAACGTGGTGAAATGTGTACAAGAGGGTTTTGTGGCTCTGGAAGAAAGTAAAGACCAAACCCCATAGGAGTTAAGGCAATTTAAGATAAATGGGAAGGCCTCAAACGTCATCATTTCAGCATTGACAGATGTTGAGTATGTTAAATTTAAGGACTACAAATCTGCCAAGGTGATATTGGACAGATTACAAAAAATCTATAAAGTTGATGGCAGAATGAAGGAGGCTAAGCTTCAAGTGTTCAAGTAGAGATATGAATCTCTCATAATGCAAAAAATGAGACAGTCCAAGAGTTCTTCACTAGGGTTATTGATGCTGTAAACGACCTTAAAAGTCATGGGAATAACAAGAAGGACTCATCGATTATGAAGAAAATTCTGCAAATTCTACTTGACAGGTTTGTCTCAAAGGTAGCAGCCACAGAGGAGAGTAGAGATCTCAATTCTATGTCTCCGCATGATCTCTAGTGCAATCTCATTGCATATAAGATGAGGATAAAGTCAGCTGAAAGCTTTACAACAATGAAGGTATCGAATAAGGCAGCTTTCAAAGCTACAAAGCACTTGAAGATAAAAGAAAAGGAAGAATCATCCAGTGAGGATGATGATGAGGAGGAAGAAAGTGAAGGTGAAGTATTGGCTTACTTCACAAGGAAATTCAGAAAGGGTTCTAAGAAGAGAAAAGGACAATTGTCCTTGAGATGTTATCATTGTGGGCAAACTGGACACTTTGCTTCTCAGTGCAAGGTGAAACTTGATGATAAAGATAAGGATGGTGATGATGAGCAAAATTCAAGATAGAGAAGATCATTATTCAAATCAAGGGAGTCCAGGAGGAAGACTGGCAACCTATAGAAGAAGAAGAGAGGCTCATTTAAGAGTTACGTGAGGCAGACAAAAGAAGCTAATAAGGAGGAAGATGAAGACTCATCAAATGAGCATGCCTTTATGGCATCAACTCAAGGTTAGTTCAACCTCTGAAGTGGAAGAGGAGGTTAATGTAGAAGAACCAGATCTTAAAGCTGAGTTAGAAGCAACTTCAATAGAGATAATCAGAAGGGGCAGAACCATAAAAAGGTTAGAGGCTTACATAAAACAAGTTATAGAAGATGAAAGTCAAAAGGATGAAATAAGGGCTGAACATATTGACTTGAAGAGAAGATTTGAAGAACAAATCAAAATATGTGAAGACGTTACAGTAGAGCTTGGCTCAAGGAATTCAACAATTGAACAAATGGAGATAGAGTTGCTGAGACTTCAGAAGAGTGAGGAGAATTTGCAAAAGTTTGAAGTGGTAGGAGAAACAAACTCTGCAAGAGAAAAGAAGAATGAGACTTTGCCACAGAAGTTAAAAGAGAAGGCTGTGACTTAGGTGAAGATAACTGAAGAAGAGAAGACAGTTATCAAACCAAAGTTAGGGCCAAAAATGATGTACGTGGTTAAAGAGCAGCAGCCCATAGCTGTTAGGTCTTAGAAAGAAATGAAAGTCAGCTAGCAGAGGGTTATAGTTGAATAAAAGAAGGAGAAGAAGGTGACTGAAATGAAAGTCACACAAGCAAAGTAGCCAGCTACTTTGCCTACATAGCAAGTGATGAACAGAAGAAGACAAGCTGTGATCAGACCCAAGAAGAGGTAGTTTCAAGGTCATTGCCTTTATTGTGGAGTTTGGGGTCATAAGGTGAGTAACTGCTAGTGGAGAAAGCCAATATATGTCTCCAACTTGAGAAGCTACGATGCTGCATATAGGGAGAGACAATACAAAATTCAGAGGAGAACACCTATTATGAGTTCTTGTACATGCTATAAAAAGCAAGGACATACTGATAAGGAGTGTTAGTGGAAGCCCAAACCAATGGTTTCAAAGAATAAGTTTGCTATATTGGCAGACTTGGAATAGTGTGAAAGGTGTGGGCAGGATGACCATAATGCCAAGAGATGCATGACACTTCTCCTTAAGCAAGAGAAGGCACTCAATGGCACAGTGAAAACAAGCGGTGCAATCAAAGCTAATAAAAAAGAGAAAGCTATCTTCCAGCCAATTTAAAAGAAGGAATATAGAGCAAAAAGGGAGGTGGCTAATATAGCTAAAATTGCACTAAAGGATGATTACAAGGATAAGCAGTGGATCCTTGATAGTGGATGCACTTTGCACATAACGGGATATAAGAGTAAATTATCAAAGCTAAAAACATCAAGAGAAGTCAGAGTCAAGTTTGGTAATGATGATTCATTCAACATTAGTGGTCAGGGGTCAATGAATATTAGAAAAGGAAAGTTGATCGCTACTTATGCAATCAGAGAAATTACCAACCTTAGGAGAGAGAGAGAGAGAGAGTATATTTGCTCAGCATGCTCTAAAGGAAAACATGCCAAAAAGCAGTATAAGACCAAAGAGTTTAGTTCTGAAGCAATGCTTGACATTGTGCATACTGATGTGTGTGGACCGATGGGGACAAAAGGGTTGAAAGGTGAGAGGTACTTCATTTTATTTGTTGATGATTATTCGAGAAGGACTTACCTCATGCACCTCAAATATAAGTCAGAAGTTTTGAATTGCTTTAAGAGATACAGAAGATTGGCTAAAAATAAGAGTGGAAGGAAGATCAAAGTATTAAGATCAGATCAAGGTATTGAATTTACAAATAAAGTTTTTAAAGATTATCTTGAGAAGCATGGAATTCATCATCAAATGGCAACAGCAAGAACACCTCAACAAAACGGGGTGGTAGAGAGGAAAAATAGAGTTGTGGCTGAAATGGCGAGAACTCTACTGTTAGAATCCAAGCTTCACACAAGATTTTGGACATAAGCAATATTTATAGTCGTGCATCTACTAAATAGAGTATTACTAAGGCCCAATACTGATAAGACTCCATTTGAGCTATGGAGTGGAAAAAAGGCAACAGCCAAGTATTTCAGAGTCTTTGGCAACCCATGTTTTGTAAAAAACAAGGAGCAAAACTTGGAAAAATTCAATGCTAGGTCTGATGAAGGCATCTTTGTGGGATACTCAGAAAAGACAAAAGGTTATAGAGTTTTCCTGCATAAGTTAGGAAAAGTGATCACTTTCAGTGATGTGAGAATAGATGGGAACTGGAAAACAATGCAGAATGGAGAAGCTAAGAACAAAGAAGAAGATGACTTCAATGTAGATGAAGAATCAGACCAACTTGAAGAAAAGGAACAAGAAGTAAGTTCAGACTCAGAGAAGAGTGAGTCTAAAAATGAAGAAAAAGATCCTCTTGCAACTAAAACGGTGCAAGGAAGAAGGACAAAGAAAACATGGATCAATGCTCATCAAGGAGATTAGATCATAGGTGACCCATCAGCAGGACTTACAACAAGAAGAAGAATTGTGGGAGCTACTGCTTTACTCTTATAAGTTGAACCTAAATTTGTTGAAGAGGTTATTCAAGACAAAGCCTAGGTTAAAGCTATCAATGAAAAGTTAGATCAAATTGAGAAGAATGATACATGGGAGCTAGTTCCAAGACCCACTAATAAGAATGTCATAGGAACAAAATAGTTGTTTAGGAATAAACACAATGAAGATGGCAAGGTGGTGAGGAACAAGGCCAGGCTGGTTTACAAAGGCTACACTCAAATAGAAATGGTAGATGTTGATGAAACCTTTGCACCAGTAGCAAGGTTAGAAATTATTAGAATGTTCTTAGCTTTGGCAGCACACAAAATGTATAAAGTCTATCAAATGGATGTGAAATCTGTCTTTCTGAATGGGATCCTGAAAGACGAAGTGTACATTGAACAACCCAATGGAGTACAAATCAATGAGGATGAGACACATGTGTGCAAGCTAAACAAAGCCTTGTAAACAAGCTCCAAAAGCATGGTATAGTAGGCTGGATGCGTACTTGAGAAGGTTGAACTTCAGAAGAGGAACGGTTGATAATAACCTGTATGTGTTCAACTCAGAGAAAGGCCAGCTGATAACCATAGTATATGTAGATCACATCATTTTTAAAGGGGATTACTCTGAGCTATGCCAAGATTGTGCACAAAAGATGAGTGAGGAATTTGAGATGTCATTGATTGGAGAAATGATGTACTTTCTTGGATTACAAATAAAGTAATATGAAGAAGGTATCTTTATTTCTCAAATGAAATATGTCAAAGAGATGCTGAAAAGGTTTGGTATGGAGGATAGTAGACTTGTTAGTACTCCTATGATAGTGGGCAAGTTAACAAAAGATCAGGAGGGAAGGAGTACAAGCCCTACATAGTATAGGAAGATGATAAGGGGCCTTCAAGGCCTGATCTTATGCAAGCTGTGTGCGCTGCTAGCAGATTCCAAGTTGATCCTAAGGAGTCTCATGTGTTGGCAGTGAAAAGAATCCTAAGGTACCTTAAAGGAACACTGGAAATGGGTTTGTGGTATCCAATTATGGATTTTGTTAAACTACAAGCATACACTAATGCAGACTGGGTAGGAAGTATAAATGATAGAAAATCAACCAGTGGCTGTAGCTTCTACTTAGGTTCAAAGAGTGTTGCATGGTTAAGTAGAAAGCAAAATAGTGTTTCTTTGAGTACATTTGAGGCTGAGTATATGGCTGCTTGTGCAGCATATACATAGATATGGATGTTAAGACAATTGGCAGACTTGGGTGTTGAAGTGATGTTACCAGTGAGTGTACTTTGTGATAATCAAAGCACTATTGAGCTCAACAAGAATTTGGTTCAACATTCGAGGAGCAAGCACATTGACATCCAGTATCACTTCATCAAAGATCAAGTGGAACAGGGTACAATTTAGTTGGAGTATATTGGCACTAAAGATCAAATTTCAGATATTTTAACTAAACCTCTGTCCACGAAGTTGTTTGAAAAGCACATATTGAGTCTATCTATGCACATGCCTCCTCAAGCCTGAAGTTTAAGTGAATCCTCCATCTCTACTTTGTGAGTTTTTAAAATTTGTAATTGGTTGGTAAAGAGGGAGAGAAGTAATAGTGCAGGGGGAGTTGTTAAGAAAAGGGGAGTGCATATTTAGGGGGAGTTGAAATTGCTACATAATAGCTTTTGTTATGAGTGTTGCCAACAATTACAAAGGGGGACATTATTGTTTCCATAGCCTTGCATGGTTTGTAATTGTTGACAACTAGGTTTAAGTGTGCAAGAAAGTAAAGCCATATAAAGGGGTAAAAACGTCAAATCCTCATAGAAGGGCAAAACACTAAATTCGCCCTATTAGGTTTTATGGAGGAGTATATAAAGGCCAACACAATAGTATATATGGCAAAACACAAAAGTGTGTGGACAGCCAAATAGAGAAAACAGAAAAATACAACAGACGGCCAAAACACATTGTTGGCAAGTGAACGACAGAACAGGGTATGGCAAAATAGAAAAGAAATAGCCATCGTAAACAGTGCAGCCATCGAGTGAACAGTAGCCATACAGTGAAGCCATTGGACAAAGAGAGAGAAGAAGTCATTGACAGGAAGAGGGAGAAAATGAAGTAGCCGTCGGATGAAGGAGAGAAAAAAGAGGGAGAAGAGGAGAGGTCGACTGTCAGAAATAGAAGAGGTAGACGACCAAGTTGAACAAAGAACAAGAGCCTGTCAAGAGAGAGAAAGAGAGATGACGGCCAAAAATCAGAAAAGGGGAGTGACAGCAGAACGTCATGGAAGAGAGAGAATTGTCGAAAAGGGACCGTCGGCAGAAAAGAGAGAGAAACCCCTACGTGACAACAGACCATTGGCATACCAATGGTTAGTGAGGAAACGACACAGCAAGAGAGAGAAACGGGTAAGATGAGACCAGATTGGGAACTGGGGAGACCAGATCTGAGTTGGAATGGGTGAGACGAGACCAAATTAGGAACGGTTGAGACTAGATCCAAGCTGAAATAGGTGGACGACGAGAGAGAAATCTGGTGGTAAGAGAGAGAAATTTGGTGGTAAAAGAGAAAGAGAAACAGACAGTGAGATTATGAGACAAGGAGACGAGTGAGACCATGACACGATGAAAGCAGGAATTGTGTGAGACAACATAAAGAAGAAATTCGGTGAAGCATTGAAAGAACTTAACGTATTTCCATATTTCTTCAAGAGGTTAGAGAGCATTGCAGTGAACTTCTAAGCGGTAGTGGAGCAGCCTTTCAATTCAACAGAGGCAAGAAAGCTAGAAGAAGGGTGGAGATAGTAAGTGACACTCTTTGTATTGTACTTGCTTAGTAATTACAATATTGAAAGGAATAGAGAATTAAGACATCTATTATAACTGAAATTCTCAAGTATAGTGGTAGTCTCGGTAAGGGAGAGTCCCTACTACCGTGGGTGTACGTCACATTGACGGAACCACATAAATCTCATGTGTCCTTAATTTGCTTTATGCTCTGTGTTTTGAATTGAGTTTTGAACGCAGCTAAAGTATCAGCCAACGCATAACATAAAGAAGACCTAAACAAGAACATTCAAATTGTCTATTAGGCAAGGTGCTTGAAAGGTAACTTTAGGGACTATTGTGATTAATAGGTAGCAATAGATCTACCTTAGTCAAATCTAAGAAAGAGTTAGCTTTTCAAAAGAGTTGAAGTTGTTTACTTACTTGTGAATTACGAATTATGGTGATACTGATTCACCCCCCTCTCAGTATCACAAACTAGTAGATCCTTGGGAGAAGTCGGGAACTTCATGATTCAAATGATGATGCTAAATAAAATGTGCTTGTTGCACAGGTACGTGATGAAAAAGTATCCTAAAGTGATGAGGAATTAGATAAAGAGGAAGAGAAAGAGTTGATGCAACAACTTAAAAAAGAATTGAGAGCTTGTTTGCACAAAAATAACAAGCTAGAAATAAAAGTAAAGAATCTTAAGAAGCTGAATAAAAATTGGGCTTTTGATAAATTTGATTTCCAAGGGACAAAAAAGGAGTTTCAAGCAAGAGAGAAGGAGTACTTAAAAAAATTGAGGAGCTAAATGTACTTAAGGTAGAGCAAGATAAGATACACGAAGATCTTGGTGCTAAGGTGATTACACAAGAGCAAGAAGTGTTGAATTTGTAAGTCAAACTCTAAAAGGCTAAATCTGGATTGAAGAACTATTAAAAAAGCTTTATGTAGGCCGTGGAAGTGAGAGGAGAGTCCTCTTTAGCAAATGCTATCAAGGAGGATGCTACCAAGAAGTTAAATGAGTGTCTAAGCAAACAAAGACCTTATTCCATGAGAAAGAAAGGATTTAGCTATATTGAAAAGCCAAATGAGAGTGTAGAAGGGAAGAAGAAAATTGTGATTGTTCTTGAAAGCAAACATAATGCTATCATGGAAAAGAGAAATCAATTGAAGCTAAAATGGGTTAAGAAAGATGTGATGAAAACTCTTATCCAAAGGAGATAGGTTGTCAAAGACAGAAAAAAAGGTTGTCACACCTAAAAATCAGGTGGATAAAGGTTTGAGAAAGAATCCTAATGCTAATTATCACTAAATATGTGCTAAAGATAGAAGTGATGAGAAACATTATAGGTCTCACATTGAGAGTGGGGGTGAATCAATGTGACCTATCTTTTTTTCACAAATCGATTCAGATTTAAACTTTGTGGCTTGATAGAAATGATGATCCTATTTTTAATTTTCTCCTTTATGTGATTGTGATTGTATGAAGAAAAATTAATGCACAAGCACTCAAGAACACACAAAAATTATTACATGGTTTACTCACAATGTGTGAGTTACGTTCAATGGTATGATAAAATCCCTCCTAAATCACACGATCCACTCTTATTATCAAGGGATACAATTTCTTTATGGAAGGATCATTCCTTAACCACTTACAATGATCTCCCAATCACTCAAAGGGTATCACACCTTGTTTTTCAACAAACCTATTAAGAGTTTATGGAAAAACCTTTCCTAAAGAATAATTGATTAATGTATATAGTCTACTAAAGTAGAATATGAATCTTCTCCTTCCTTCACTATAGGTATTATCTCACTTGCTACCGATGTTGCCTACACACTACCGCTACTGTCTGCACATGCTGTTAACACTATCTATACACACTATCACTGCTTTCCACGGGCTTTATGCCTGCTATCTATGCATGCTATGCCCTTTGCCCCATACTCTGTGCCCGCTACCCGCACTCTTTGCGCCTGATGTACACATGCGCTGTGTGCTCATTATCTGTGCTCTTTACGCCTTCTGTCCCCATGTGCCTACTATTCACATAGGCTATGCCCATTGTCAGCACAAGCTGTTCCCGCTATCCGCATAAGCTCTACCTGTTGTCTACACGTACTGTGTGTCTGCTGTTCGCACCTTCTGCACCTGCTCTCCACACTCTCTGCACTTGCTATCTGTGCTCTCTACACCTGCTGTTTATGTGCACTGTGGCTGGTGTTCACGCCCTCTGCACCTACTGTCTACACTCTATATGTCTACTGTCCACGCGTGCTGTAGTTGCTGTCTACCTGTGCCACCACTATTGTCCACGCACACTACTGCTTTCCTCACATGCTGCAACAGTTTTCTCGCATCGTTGCTGCTCTCCCTACACGTTGCAGCTATTTTCTCATGTCATTGCTACTCTCCCAATGCACTACAACAAATTTCTCGCGTTGTTGCTACTCTTCCCAGGTGCCGCAGCAGTTTTCTCACATTACTACTGCTATCCCCACACACTGTAATTGTATTCTTGTGTCGCTGCTACTATTTACAGGTGCACCACCTGCTGTTGCATAATGGTTGTTGGTGTAGGACCCTTATATTGTTGCCCTACCCCTTATTGGACTCACATGTTTCTTTTATCTCCTTCTGGTTTATTTTCCTTGGTTTCTTTATTGGTTTGCTGGTGTGATTGCCACATTGGTGATATTTACTAGTGTAGCTGCTACCTTGGTAGTGTTTGCTGGTGTGGGTATATCCTCCTAAACATACTACAAGTGCAAGGAAGCCTCCTAGAAATGTTGTCGTTGCTGGGAAGTCTCCTAGACATGCTACTGGTGTAGGAAGCCCCTTTGACGTTCTGCTGCAGCTAGGAAGTCTCCTAGATGTGCTAGGATGTGCTGCTAGAGCTGGTATACTCTCTTAGACCTATGGGGATGTTTGCTGTTGGTGGTATACCCTTCTAGACATGCTATTGGTGCTGGTATACCCTCTTGGACCTGTAGAGACATCTACTACTGCTGGTATATCCTTTTGGACCTATAGGGACGTACTAATGTGGTGGTTAGTTGCTACTATCACCTTTGTGAGGGCTTGCTGGTGTAGTGGCTATCTCAGTGAGGGTTTGCTAGTGTGGGTGGCTGGCTACCTTGCCTTCTTTGGTGGCTACTGCTCTCACCTTTGCTGGCTGCCTTGCCTTTTTTCTTCCTCTCCTTGGCAGGCTGCCTTGCCTCCTTTTCTAAGTGGCTGCTTCTTGGTTGGCTACCTCTTTTTTATCATTCACCTCCCTTTTCCCCTAGGTTTGCCTCTTACCTCTCTCTTTGGCCAGCTCTCTCAATTTTCTACAACACACACCCTTCTTGTAAGACATATAGGGGTATTTATAGAGCTTTAAAATTAGGACTACATGATCATCAATGGTCATCGTTAATTCCTACATATTGCCCTACAATCAATGGTCAGATTTGATTCCTAAAATTTAAGGTCAATGATTAACATTGACTTCTTAAAATTTAGGGTCGACGATCAATGGTGAATTTTGACCCTTAAAATTTAAGGTCACGGTCAATGTTGACTCCTCAACACCAGAGTTGACCTATCATCACTGGTTTCTCCCAATGACCTCACTAAATTTCAACGACATTCATAATATCAAATCAACACATATAACTGTGTCAAATGGTGTTGACAACAAATCTAACATTAGCCATCAAAGATGCGCTTAACAAGGAGAGATGTTGATGAAAGAAGAAAATTCAGATTTGAAGGATTCACCCCTTCCCCCTCTCAGTGTGAAACCTAAGATTGTCCTTATCAAATTATTACTAAATAAGTGTTGAAGATAAAAAATATGAACTTGGTGAAAGAAGAAAATTCATATTTGAAGGATTTTGCTATTGTTGTGTGTGCTGGAGTAATGGGCTAATAATAAAGAGGAATGTGAGGCAAGAGTCTAGGAGAAGACTTTATCAAGAAAGGAAACAACCTTAAGTGAAAAGAAGTCAAATTCCACTAAGAAACAAATTTGATATGTTGGAAGAAATCTATGGAAGATATGAAAAGGCTGGACATAATGCCAAGGAATGCTTGACATTGTTACCCGATCAAAGAATGCAAAGGAGAACACCTACACATGCTCCTATGTTTGGCTAAAGAAGAAGTGGAAAGGAAATGGCTATAGTTGTAGAAGTAGCCTTAAAAGCTTCCAAGAAAGAAAAATCATGGATCCTAGAGAGTTGATGCTCTTCACATATGACAAGAGATTCTAAGATGCTGAAGGAAATAGAAAAATATAATGATCAAGGGTTAATCATATTTGGCAATGATGGTGCCTTAAAGATTAAAGTGTTAGTGCTATTAAAATTAATGCAGAAAATGTAAAATTAGAGGAAGTGCTTTATGTTGAAGGGCTAAAGCACAATCTAATCAGTGCTAGCCAACTTGGTGATGATGGGCATGAAGTTACTTTCAATATGAGTGGTTGCACGATAAAAAGATTAAGTGATGGTACTATTCTTACAAAGGGAGAAAGAACAAATGGAAACTTATACCAAGTTTCCAATAGTAAAAGCACATGCTACATAAACACCAATGATGAGAATTTGTTGTGTCATAGAAGATTGGGACATCTTAGACAAAAGGGATTGAACAAATTGTCCAAAAATGAAGTTGTGAAAGATGTACCCAAGCTAAGAAAAGAAAGAAAAGAAATACGATTTGTAGCACTTATCAATAAAGGAAGATGGTGAATGCTACCCATAAAAATGTAAAGATTCAAACAAAGAAGCCATTAGAGCTCATTCAGTTAGATATATTCACCAAACCTCTATCAAGAGAGATGTTCCAAAAGTTAAGGCTAACCTTATGTGTTCAGCCATCTCTTAGAGACTGAGGTATGCCTCTAACCTCCCTTCCTCACCTTTCCTCTTCTGTTATTCTTTAGATTTGTTATCAAAGGAGAAGATATTTTACATAAATCCAAAGAGAATAAATACTAATCAAAAGTGAGAATAGCTTGATCAATCCAAAGGGGAAAATCAAATAAAGGGGGAAAAGAAGAAAAATGGGGTAGTCAAAGATTATTTCCAATTGGTATCATACCCATATGTAAAAAGAGAGATGCATATTTCAAGGGGAGTTATGAATGTCAAAAGTTATTGCTTGTGCTTAATTGCTAATTTATGGATTTAATGTGTTGCCAACAAATCCAATAGGGGAGATTATTGAGCCCATCTTTAATGGCTAATATTGGATTTATTGTTAACAACATTTCATATATTGGTTTATTCCCTAGACTATGTTGGGAACCATCTGGCCAATGATGCCAAGGTTGCAAAGAAGGGAGGACAAAGGCAGTTCAATGGCCTTGTGGATGTTTATAGGAAAACATTAGCATTTACTGGCATTGTTGGGCTTTACCCTGGATTTAACATCTCTTGTGTAGAAATTATTATTTATCGTGGCCTATATTTTGGAATGTATGACTCTCTAAAGCCAATGGTGTTGATTGGAAAGTTACAAGATAATTTCTTTGCTAGCATTTCCTTTGGTTGGCTTATTACCAATGGTGCTGGTCCTGCATCCTACCCTATTGGCATTATCTACAAAAGAATGATGATGAACTCTAATGAAGTTGTCAAGTATAATAGCTCTCTCAATGCATTTGCTCATATCTTAAAGAATAGTGGTGCTAAATCTCTCTTCAAAAGTATTGGTGCAAATATCCTCCATGCCATTATTGGTGCTAGTGTGCTTATTGGTTATGAAAAGTTGTTGCTAATCATGCTTGGAAATAAGTATGGATCCAGTGGCTTTGTAAGTCACTTGTTAGGTGTGAGTCAATACTGATCGTTGACCCTCAATTCAAGGAGTCAATACTGACCATTGACCTTAAATTCAAAGAATCAATACTAACCGTTGATGGTAAGGTAATCCTAAACTCAAGGTATATAAACACCCATGGAGTTGCCAAGAGAGGGTGTGAGTTGTAGAAACAAAATAAAAAATAAAAAGCTAGACTAAAGCAAAAAAGAAAAGAATGACATAGAGTAGCCACCAAAAAGAGAAAGAAAGGGGCACGACAAAAAGAGAAAGAGAGAGTGCACAATAGAAGGATTACAGCAATAGAGAACAATACAAAGAGAAAAAGGCAAAGAAATCCAGTAACAAAAAGAAAGAGAAGAGGCAGTAGCAATAGAAAGAAGGAGAGATAGTAGCAATGACAGAAAATCAAGAAAAAAGGTAGAAACTAGTAGAGGAGAGAACTTGCAAAGAAGAGAACTTGCAAAGGAGAGAACCTACAAAGGAGAGAACCTACAAAAGAGAAAACTTGTAGAGGAGAGAACCAGCAAAGAGTTGAGAAACCCTACAGAGGCAAGAAAGAAATCCAATAAAGGCAAGAAAGAAATCCAATAAAGGCAAGAGAGAAATCCAGTAAAGGCAAGAAAGAAACCCGATAAAGGCAGGAGAGAAATCTAACAAAGGTAAGAGAGAAATTAGGAAGAGGTAGGAGAGAAACCCAGTAGAGGCAAAAGAGAAACCTAGTAGAGGCAAGAGAGAAACCCATCAAAGGTAGAGAATTAAGACTGGCAAAATTTGAGAGTTCAGAATCAATAGAATGTGTAAGCAACTGAGAGTTTAGAACAGGCAAAAAGAATGAGCAGCTAAAAGTTCAAAATTGGTAAAAAGTGTGAACAGCCAAGAGTATAGAACCAGTAAAGAGTTAAGATCGACAAAGGAAAAGAGAAAGCTATGAAACACGGTAGAGAGAGAATAGGGAGCATGAAAAAAGGAAAATGTAAGACCTACAGTGAAGAAGGAATGACCGTTAGAGCTTGAGTAAAGACTAGCAGTGAAGAAGAAGAGAACGACAAAAAGCTTAAGAAGAGACCTACAGTGAGGAAGGAGAAGATTAGTTTTCTGCAACAACAACTTATGCACATAGAGAGATCTTTCTCAAGGGAGTTTTTGCTATAATCATTTTACATACTTTTTTGAGAAAAAGGTCGGAGACCCTTAGAGTGATCAAATGATCATTGTAAATGGTTAAAGAGCGATCCTTCTACAGTGATTAAGGAATGATTCTTCTATAATGGTTAAGGAGAGATCCTTCCACAACATCAGTTGTATCACTTGATAATAAGAGTGGATCGTGTGATCTAGGAGTAATCCTATCACACTGTGAATTTAACTCACACATTATGGGTGAACCACATAAAAATTTTATGTGTTCTTGGGTACTTATGTTTTCTAGATATTCATATAGCCATCGTGACATAAAGTAAACATCTAGACAAATTTGTAAAAAGTAAATATCTCACACTAATTCACCCCCTCCCCTTTATAATGTGAGACCCAAGAAGGTCCTTATCAGATTATTACCAAATAGGTGCTGAAGATAAAAGATATGAACTTGGTGAAAGAAGAAAATTCAAATTTGAAAGATTTTGTTGGTACTGTAGTAAGTATAGGCACAAGGCTAATATATACTGGAGTAATATGCCTATAATAAAAAGACATGTGAGGCAAGAGTCTAGGGGTAGAGTCTATTAAGAAAAGGAGACATCCTTAAGTAAAAACAAGTCAAATTCCACTAAGAAATTGAGATATATTGGAAGAAATCTATGGAATATATGAAAAGGCTAGACATACTGATGAGGAATGCTTAACATTGCTACCTAGTCAAAGAATGTAAAAGAGAACATCTACATATGTTCCTATATTTGGTCAAAGAAGAAGAAGAGGAAGGGAAATGACTATGTTGGTGGAAATAGCCTTAAAAGCTTCCAAGAAAGAAAAGTCATGGATCCTTAACAATAACTGCCCTTCACACACGATAAGAGACTCCAAGATGCTAAAGGAAGTTAAAAAATATAATAGAGGGTCAGTCACATTTGGAAATAATGGTTCTTTAAAGATTAAAGGTGTTGGTACTATTGAAATTAATGCAAAAAAGTTTAAATAAAAGGAAGTGCTTTATGTTGAAGGGTTAAAACACAATCTAATTAGTGTAAGCCAACTTTATGATGATGGGCACATGAAGTTACTTTTAGTAAGAATGGCTACATGGCAAAAAAATTAAGGGATGGTGTTATTCTTACAAAGGGACAAAGAATAAATGAAAACTTATACTAAGTTTCTAGTAGCAAAAACACATACTACATGAGTACAAAAAATGAGAATTTGTTGTGGCATAAGAGATTGAGACATCTTGGACAAAAGGGGTTAAACAAATTGTCCAAAAATAAAGCTGTGAAAGATGTACCTAAGTTAAGAAGAGAAAGAAATGCCATTTACAACATTTGTTAAAAAATGAAGATAGTGAATGCTACCTAAAAAAATGTAAAGATTCAAACAAAAAAAAAAAACCATTAGAGCTCATTCATTAAGATATATTCACCAAAATTTATATGTTCAACCACCCTCTAAAGGCTGAGGTATGCCTTAACACTCCTCTCCCCTTCCCTCTTATACTATTCTTTGAATTTTTTTTCAAAGGGGGAGATATCTTACATAAATCCAAAAAGAGTATATATTGATCAAAAGGGGGTATAGCTTGATAAATCCAAAGAGAAAAATCAAATAAAGGGGGATAAATTGTCAAGGGGGAGAAGCAGAAAAAAGGAAGAGTTAAAAATTAAGGTTGTTTCTAATTGGTATCATGCCTACATGCAAAAAAGGATATGTATGCTTTAGGGAAAGTAGTGAATGACAAAAGTAGAGCTATTCCTTTTGCTGACACTACTGTTTGTGCTTAATTACTAATTTATGGATTTAATGTGTTGTTAACAAATCTAAAGTAGGAGTGGAGCCTATTTTTCATGGCTAATGTTAGATTTGTTGTCAACAGCATCTCATATATTTGTCATTATTGATTTGATTTTATGAGTGCCTTTGAGATGTGTTTGCTGCATTTACAAAGTGTTGGTAAATGATTTATTCTATGGTTAAGGAAGACAACATTGGTGGAATATGATGGGAATGAGGAAAGAAAACAAGGCTAAAATTAAGATGCTACCAGCCCCACCTTGTGCTGCCAAAAATGACAATTTTATTCAGATCACTAATGATGTTTTGGCTATAAAAAGAGCACTAGCTGGGTATGAGTCAATGCTGACTGTTGACCTTAAATTCAAGGAATCAATGCTGATTGTTGATTGCAAGGCAATCCTAAACTTAAGACTTATAAATACCCATATAGTCACCAAAAGTAAAAGAAAATAAAGGTTCAGGAAAGAAGAATAGAGCACAATACAGAGAGTTAAAGAAAGACAGCCAAGAAAGAGCAAAAGAAAAATTCCCAAGAGAGAGAAGAAGAAAAATGGCCAAAAAAGTGTAAAAGAAAATCGACAAAGGTAGAGAGTAGAAAAGTGAACAACAATGAAAGATCTATGAATGGCAGAGAGAGTGCAAAAGAAAATTAGTAAAGGCAAAGAGAGAACCCTAGTAGAGCAGAAATGAGCAAAACCCAACTGAGCAGAAAAGAGAGACACCTAGTAAAGCAAAAAAAAGAGATTGGCAAAATAGAAAAGAGAGAAACTTGGCAAAGGCAAAGAGCTGAGATTGGCAAAGCTTAAGCTTAGACCAGCAGAGGTAGAGATTTAAGACCAATAGTGAGGAAGGAGAGAAGAACAGTAGAAAGCTTAAACAAAACAGCAGGTAGCCGAGATTGCCAGTAATTAAAGAGAGAATAGTAGAAAGCTTGAGTAGAGGCCAATAAAACTTGAGTAGAGACTAGCAGTGAGGAAGAAGAGAATGACAGAAAGCTTGAGTAGAACACCAGAGAGCCAAGACCAACAATGAGGAGAGAATAAAAAAAAGAAAGGAAAAGATCAATTTTCTGCCACAGGAGCTTGTGTACATGGAAAGAATTTTTCAAGGGATTTCTTGTTATAATCTTTTTATGTACTTCTTTGAAAAATGGTAGGAAACCCTTGGGGTGATCAGGAGATCGTTGTAAGTGGTTAAGGAGAGATCCTTCCACTACATCATCTGTATCCCTTAATTGCAAAAGTGGATCGTGTTGTTCCCAAAGCCTTGTATGGGTTGTAATTGTTGTCAACTAGATTTAAGTGTGAAAGAAAGTAAAGCCACATAGAAGGGAAAAAAAGTAAAAGTAAAGCCACATGGAGGGGCAAGAAAGTAAATCTGCTGCGTAAGGGATAGAACATAAATCTACCATGTAAGCCCTATTAAGGTTTCATGGAGGAGTATATAAAGGCCATTGGAAGACAACAAATACGGAGGTCAGCAATTGAGCAAAAATGGCTAAACCTAAAGCAAAACAATTCAGCAAAAAAGAAGAGAGAGCAATCGACCGACCAAAGAGAAAGCAAAACCCTAAACCAAAGAGAGAAGACATAGCTGGACAGCAACCAAAGTTGAACAGAAAACCTAGTGTGACCGACCAAAAGATTATACACAACAGAAAACTAGTGCTGGTTGGCCAAAGAGACAAAGCAAAGCAAGAGGAGTCGGCCAACACCTAGAGCAACCGTCCAAAGCCAAAGAGGAAAATTGTCTAAAGAAAGGAAAACCATCCAAAGAGAAGAGACGTCCAAGCAAGGAGACAACCGACCAAACACAAAGAAGAGACGTCCAAGTAAGGAGACAACCAGCCAAATACAAAGGAGGAACTGTCCAAGCAAGGAGACAACCGGCCAAACACAAAGGAGGAACTGTCCAAGCAGAGAGACAACCGGCCAAACACAAGCTACACGTCAAGCTACGGTATTAGGCCAAAAGAGAATTCAGTCAACCAACCTACACAGCCATGCAAAGAGGTGAACGGCCAAATAGGTGTGGGCAAGGAGGAGAATGGCCAACCAAGAGTGGATAGCCAAAGCAAGGTGGATGGCTAGAAGACAGCATAGTAAGGAGACAACACATGGCAAAAGGAGATAACACCAAGGGATACATTGGATAGCAAGAGAAATCATGTGACGAATGGAGAAATCTGTGTGACTCAAGTAAAAGAGAAGACAGCATACCTTCTGTAAGGGAAGAGAGGAGAAACTGTGAAAGTGGAGACCACTGGGAGAGCAAACCAAGCTATCCGAAGGTATGAAACAGACAAGTGCAAACCAAGAATGGTGGTAAGGCATAAGACCAGCAAAGCACGCAAACCAGAACCGTGCGTGAGGCATGTGACCAGCAAAGGGTGCAAACCAGAAACATGCGTGAGACGTGTAACGCCAAACCAGAAACGTGAGGCAGGCCGTGAGACGTGGAATGGCAAACCAGAAATGTGAGGCGAGCTGTGAGACAATGAGACAAGTGAGATGTGAGATGGTGAAAGCAGGAGCTATGTGAGACAATGTAGAGAAGGAATTTAGCGAAGCATCGAAAAGAACTCAACGTATTTCCATATTTCTTCAAGAGAGATTAGAGAGCATTGCGGTGAACTTCTAAGTGGCAGTGAAGCAGCCTTTCAATTCAACAGAGGCAAGACAAGCTGGAAGAAGGGTACACACAGTAGGTGACACTCTTCGTATTGTACTTGCTTAGTAATTGCAATAGTGAAAGGAGCAAAGGATTAAGACATCCATTGTAACTAGAATTCTTAAGTATGGTGGATAGTCTCGATAAGGGAGAGTCCCTACCACCATGGATGTATGTCACGTTGACGAAACCACATAAATCTCGTGTGTCCTTAATTTGCTTTACATTCTGTGTTTTGAATCGAGTTTTGAACACAACTAAAGTATCAACCAACACATAACCTAACGAAGAGCTAAACAAGAACATTCAAATTGTTTATTAGGCAAGGTGTCTGAAAGGTAACTTTGGGGACTATTGTGATTAATAGGTAGCAATAGATCTACCTTAGTCGAGTATGAGAAAGAATTCACTTTTAAGAAGAGGTTGAAGTTGTTCACTTACCTGGGAATTGTGAATTGTGGTGATACTGATTCACCCCCCTCTTAGTATCACAAACTAGTAGATCCTAGGGTGAAGTTGGGAACTTCAATTGGTATCAGAGCATAGGTTTACCAATTTGAAACTTAACAGCTTGGTGTACTAGTTTGAAGGGCATCAGAAGTTTAACTTGTTTAGCATACTAAGAAATGGATGTCAGTACTAGCACCAGCATTACTTATAGCAAGAAGGTTCCAATCTTTAATGGAACCAACTATCATATGTGGAGAGCGAGAATGCAGGTGGTATTTGTAACCATGGGTATGAACGTGGTGAAATGCATACAGAAGGGTTTTATGGCCCAAGAAGAAGGTAAAGATCCAACCCCAGAGGAATTAAGGTAGTTTGAGATAAATGGGAAGGCCTTAAATATTATCATTTTATTATTGACAGATGTTAAGTATGCTAAAGTTATGGGACTGCAAATCTGCGAAGGAGATATGGGACAGACTGCAGAAAGTCTATAAAGGTGATGGCATAATGAAGGAGGCCAAGCTTTAAGTGTTCAAGGAGAGATATGAATCTCTCAGAATGTAGAAAAATGAGACAATCTAAGAATTCTTCACCAAGGTTATTGATGCTATAAACAACCTTAGAAGTCATAGGAAGAACAAGAAGGACTTATCTATTGTGAAGAAAATTCTGAGAATTCTGCCTAAGAGGTTTGCCTCAAAGGTGACAGCCATAGAGGAGAGTAGAGTTCTCAATTCTATGTCTCTGCATGATCTCCAGTGCAATCTCATTGTATATAAGATGACAATAAAGTTAGTTAAAAGTTCTACAATAATAAAGGTATCAAAGGAGGCAGCTTTCAAAGCTATGAAGCACCTGAAGATAAAAGAAGAGGAAGAATCATCCAATGAGGATGATGATGATGATGAGAAAGAAAGTGAAGGTGAAGTGTTGGCATACTTCACAAGGAAGTTTAAAAAGGGGTCTAAGAAGGGAAAAGGACAGTTGTCCTTGAGATGTTATTGTTATGGGCAGACTGGACACTTTGCTTCTCAGTGCAAAGTGAAACTTGATGATGAAGATGAGAATGGTGATGATAAGTTGAATTCAAAATGGAGAAGACCATCATTCAAATCAAAGAAGTCTAGCAAGAAGACTGCTAACCCACCAAAGAAGAAGAAAGGCTCATTCAAGAGTTATATGAGTCAAATAAAAAAGGCTAATAAGGAGGAAGATGAAGACTCATCAGATGAGCATGCCTTTATGGCATCAGCTTAAGGTGGTAGCTCAACCTCTAAAGAGGAAGAGGAGGTTGATAAAGAAGAGCCAGACCTTAAAGCTGAGTTGGAAGTAGCTTTAAAGGAGATAATCAGAAGAGGTAGAACCATAAGAAGTTTAGAGCCCATATAAAACAAGTTGAAGCAAAGTCTGAGGAAGCTGAAAGTCAAAAGGATGAAATAAGAGCTAAGCATATTGACTTGAAGAGAAGATTTAAGGAATATATCAAAATATGTGGAGACCTTACAATAGAGCTTGACTCAAGGGCTTCAAAAATTGAAGAAATAAAGAAAGAGTTGCTGAGACTTTAGCAACAAGTCAAAGGTAGCAAAGACAACTTGCAGAAGCTTGAAATGATAGAAGAAACAAGTTCTGCAAAAGGAGAGAAGAATGTAGAGAGAGTGCAGCAATCTGAGGCTATATTGGCTATAGAAAATAAGAATGTGCCATAGAAGTTGAAAGAGAAGGTTGTGACTTAAAAGAAGATAGTTGAGAATAAAGAAGATCTGAAGAAGCAACCTAAGGTGGCAAACAAGAAGGAAGAAAAGAAAGTCAGACAGTAAAGGGCTACAGCTCAATAGAAGAAGGAGAAGAAGGTGACTGAAATGAAAGTCGCACAAACAAAGAAGCCAGCTACTTTGCCTACATAGCATGTGATAAACAGAAGAAGACAAGCTGTGATCAAACCCAAGAAGAGGTAGTTTCAAGGTCATTGCCTTTATTGTGGAGTTTGGGGTCATAAGGCGAGTAACTGCTGGTGGAGAAGGCCAGTATATGTCTCAAACTCGAGAAGATATGATGCTACATATAGGGGGAGACAATACAAAATTCAGAGGAGAACACCTGTTGTGAGTTCTTGCACATACTATAAAAGGCAAGGACACATTGACAAGGAGTGTTGGTGGAAGCCCAAGCCAATGGTTTCAAAGAACAAGTTTGTTGTATTGGTAGACTTGGAACAGTGTGAAAGGTATGGGCAGGGATGCCATAATGCCAAGAGATGCATGATACTTCTCCCTAAGCAAGAGAAGGCACTCAATGGCATAGTGAAAACAAGTGGTACTATCAAAGCTGAGAAAAAGGAGAAAGTTATCTTCTAGCCAGCTCAAAAGAAGGAATATAAAGCTAAAAGGGAGGTGGCTAATATAGCTAAAAGTGCACACAATGCTAACTACAAGGATAAGCAGTGGATTCTTGACAGTGGATGGACTTCACACATGATGGGAGACAAGAGTAAATTGTCAAAGCTAAACAAGTCAAGAGAAGGCAGAGTCAAGTTTGGCAATAATGATTCAGATATAATCTAGCATCTGTCAGCAAACTATGCAATGAAGACTATAAGATAATATTTACAAAAATAGATTGCCATGTAAAGAGTAAAGAAGGCAATACTGTTGCAGCTAGGAAGAGAACAGTTAGGAATTTGTATGTGATTGATGAAGAAAGAGATCATCTTGCAACTAAGACTGTGCATAAAAGAAAGCCAAAGAAAACTTGGACCAATGCTCATCAAGAAAATCAAATCATAGGTGACCCATGAATAGGAGTTACAACAAGAAAAAGAGTTGTGGGAGCTACTGCTTTACTCTCACAAGTTGAACCTAAATCTATTGAAGAGGCTACACAAGATCTAACTAAATCTCTATCCATAGAGCTATTTGAAAAGCACAGAATGAGTTTGTCTATGCGAAGACCTCCTCAAGCCTAAAATCATGTGAATCCTCCATCTCTACTTTACGAGTTTTCAAATTTGTAATTAGTTGGCAAAGGGGGAGAGAAGCAATAGTGCAGGGGGAGCTGTTAAGAAAGGGGGAGTGTTATTTATGGGGAGTTGAAACTACTGCATAGTAATAGTTTTTGTTATGAATGATGTCAATAATTACAAAGGGGGAGATTATTGTTCCCATAACTTTGTATGGGTTGTAATTGTTGTCAACTAGGTTTAAGAGTGTAAGAAAGTAAGGCCACATGGAAGGGCAAGAAAGTGAAAGTAAAGCCACATGGAAGGGTAAGAAAGTAAACGTAAAGCCACATAGAGGGGCAAAAACGTAAATCTGCCACGTAAGGGCAAGAACGTAAATCCGCCATGTAAGCCCTATTAGGGTTTCATGGAGGAGTAAATAAAGGCCATTGGAAGACAAAAAATGGGGAGGTCGGCAATTGAGAAAAAACGACTAAACCTAAAGCAAAACAATTTGGCAAACAAGAAGAGAGAGCAATCGGCCGACCAAAAAGAATGCAAAACCCTACACCAAAGAGAGAAGACACGGCTGGACAGCAACCAAAGGTGAATGGAAAACCTAGTGTGACCGGCCGAAAGAGTATACATGACAAAAAACAGGTGCTGGTCAGCCAAAGAGACAAAGCAAGGCAAGAGGAGTTGGCCAAAACCTAGAGCAACTATCCAAAGCCAAAAAGGAAAACTGTCCAAAGAGAAGAGACGTCCAAGCTAGGAGACAACCGGCCAAACATAAAGAAGAGAAGACTAAGCAAGGAGACAACTGGCCAAACATAAGCTACACATCAAGCTCAAGATATTTGGCCAAAAGAGAATGGCCAAGCAAAGAGGTGAATGGCCAGATAGGTATGGCCAAGGAGGAGAACGGCCAACTAAGAGTGGACAGCCAAAGCAAGGTGGACAGCTAGAAGACAGCACAGTAGGGAGACAACATACGGCAAAAGGAGATAACACCAAGGGATACCTTGGACAGCAAGAGAAACAGTGTGACGGCTGGAGAAAATTGTGTGACTAACATAAGAGAGAAGACAGCATACCATCCATAAGGGAAGAGAGGAGAAACCATGAAAGAGGAGACCATTGGGAGAGCAAACCAAGCTGTCCGGAGGTGTGAAATGGACAAGTGCAAACCAGAAACGGTGGTAAGGTGTGTGACCAACAAGGC
>JAHLGO010000001.1:6032593-6051001 GCA_020615895.1 Ceriops decandra
TACAAACCAAAAACGTACATGGGATGTGAAATGCCAAACCAGAACAGTGCGTGAGGCATGTGACCAGCAAAGGGTGCAATCCAGAAATGTGCATGAGACGTGTAATGCCAAACCAAAAATGTGAGGCAGGCCGTGAGACGTGGAACGGCAAACCAGAAATGTGAGGTAGGCTGTGTGATGTGGAACAGCAAACTAGAAACGTGAGGAGAGCCATGAGACAAGGAGATAGGTGAGACCGTGAGACAGTGAAAGTACGAGCTATGTGAGACAACGTAAAGAAGGAATTCGATGAAGCATCGAAAAGAGTTCAACATATTTCCAAATTTCTTCAAGAGATGTTAGAGAGCATTGCGGTGAACTTCTAAGCAGCAGTAAAGCAACTATTCAATTCAATAGAGGCAAGACAAGTTAGCAGAAGGGTAGACACAGTAAGTGACACTCTTTGTATTGTACTTGCTTAGTAATTGCAATAGTGAAAGGAGCAAAGGATTAAGACATTCATTGTAACTGGAATTCTTAAGTATAGTGGATAGTTTCGATAAGGGAGAGTCCCTACCACCTTAGATGTACATTACGTTGACAGAATTACGTAAATCTCGTATGTCCTTAATTTGCTTTATGTTCTATGTTTTGAATTGAGTTGTGAACGCAGCTAAAGTATCAGCTAACCCATAACCTAATGAAGACCTAAATAAGAACATATGAATTGTCTATTAGGTAAGGTGTCTGAAAGGTGACTTTAAGAATTATTGTGATTAGTAGGTAGTAATAGATCTACCTTAGTCGAGTCTGAGAAAGAGTTCGCTTTTAAGAAGAGGTTGAAGTTGTTCACTTACCTACGAATTACAAATTGTGGTGATACTAATTCACCCGCCTCTCAATATCACAAATTAGTAGATCCTATGGTGAAGTTAGGAACTTCAGATCATGTGATCTAAAAGTGATCTTATCACATCATGGATGTAGTTCACACAATATAGGTAAACCATGAAAAAATATTGTGTGTTTTCAGATGCTTGTGCTTGCTTGACATACATACAGCTATTCTCATATAAAGAAGTAAGATAAAATAAGATTATAGACTTTAACAAGTCACTGAGGTTTAATCAGGACAGATTTGTAAAAAGTAAACATCTCACACTAATTCATTCCCTCCTACACTCAATGTGAGACCCAAGAAAGTCCTTATGAAAAAGGCTTCAGATGTTACAACAAAAGGCTGTAGAAAATCGTAGGCAGCTTTGATGTTAAAATGATTAAAGATGGTTTCATAATGCAATCACAGCATAA
Source organism: Ceriops decandra (assembly GCA_020615895.1). Taxonomy (NCBI): domain Eukaryota; kingdom Viridiplantae; phylum Streptophyta; class Magnoliopsida; order Malpighiales; family Rhizophoraceae; genus Ceriops; species Ceriops decandra. Next base: position 6,033,884 of record JAHLGO010000001.1, read on the forward strand.
GAAAGCTAAAGATGTTGTGTGTGGTAATGAAAAGGAATATAAAAGTGATATATCAAATCAAACTATAAGTGATGAAGAAATTGAATCAAGGGATTTCCAAACTTATAGAAGAGTTAGAATTGAATTTAAGGTTAAAAACATTATTAGTAGTAAAAAGGATTTTGTGTAGATTAGAAAAAGGCTAAAGTGGTGAACAAACCTCATTAATCTCTAATGTTGAACCCAAGTTAGTGGAAAAAGCTTTAAAGCATAAGGAATGGGTGTGTGCTATGAATAAAGAGCTTGATCAAATTGAAAAGAACAATACTTGGTATTTAGTTCTAAGACCTAAAGAGAAAAACATCATTAGAACTAAGTAGGTGTTCAAAAATAAGCTTAATGAAAGTGGTGAGGTTGTATGAAGTAAGGCAAGACTTGTCTACAAAGGCTACTTACAAGTACAAGGTGTTGATTTTGAAAAGACCTTGAGTACAAGCAATCAAACCTTGATAGTTGACTTAAAGCAATCAAAATATTCATGGCCATTACTATTCAAAGAAATTACAAAGTTTATCAGATGGATGTGAAATTGGCATTTCTGATGGTTTTATACTTGATCATAATAGTTTGAGTGTGTGCAAATTGAAAAAGGTTTGATACGACTTAAAGCAAGTTCTAAAAGCATGGTATTGCAAGGTAGATACATGTCTCAAAGATATGAAATGCAAAAAAAGGGAATATGGACAACAACTTGTATATAAAGGAAGATAAAAAGGGCTAATTAATTGTTATGATTTATGTTGATCACATAATTTTTGTTGCTGAAAAAAAGGCTCTTTGCACTACTTTTGCTGATCAGACAAAGAAGAAATTTGAGATGTCTATGCTAGGTGAAATGAAATTATTTTTAAGGTTACAAGTTTTACAAAGTAAGGCTGGAATTTTCCTCTCCCAAGAAAAATATATTTGTGAAATGTTAAAAAGGTTTAGGATGGAAAACTCTAAAGAAGGCACTTTTATCATTGTTGGAACAAAGTTGAGCAAAGATAAAGAAGACAAAATGGTTGATCAAAAGGAATATAAAAATTTGATTAGAAGTTTACTTTATTTGACAGCATCAAGGCTCGATCTTATTTTTGTTGTAACACTTTGTGCTAGATTTCAAAGTGAACCTAAGGAATCTCACTTTGTGGCTACCAAAAGAATCCTGAGATATGTTAAAGGCACAACAAATTATGGGTTGCCTCATGATAGAAGTGGACAACTTAATTTATATGGGTATACAAATGCTGATTGGGCTAGAAATTGTGATGACAAAAAGTCTACCTCTGGTGGTGCATTTTATTTGGGTATTAAGTGTGTTTCATGGCATAGCAAGAAGCAAAATTCATTGACTTTAAGCACTATAGAGGCTGAATATATGGTTGCTATTCAGACTTGTACTCAAATGCTATGGATAAAACAACTTGAAGATTTGAAGGTAGATGTGCAACTGCCATTATGATTAGTTATGACAACCAAAATGCCATCAATTTATCAAAGAATCTTGTCCAACACTTTAGATCTATACATATTGAAATCAAGTATCACTTCATTAAAGAAAAAGTGGAGACAAATGAAGTAAAGCTGAAGTATGTGCCTACCACGGAGTAAGTTGCAGATATATTCACCAAACCTTTGTCAAGAGAGATGTTCCAAAAGTTAAGGCTAACCTTATATGCTTAGCCACCCCATAGAAGCTGAGGTATACCTTTAACCCCCCACCCCTGTTACCTTCCCTCTTTTATTATTCTTTGGATTTGTTGTCAAAGGGGTAGATATTTTGCATAAATTCAAAGAGAATATATATTGATTAAATGGAGGAGTAACTTGATAAATCCAAAAGGGAAAAATCAAATTAAAGGGGAGAAGCAGAAAAAAGAGGGGGTTAAAAAAAATTAAGGTTGCTTCCAATTGGTATCATGCCCACATGTAAAAAGAGAGATGCATGTTTCAAAGGGAGTTGTTCCTTTTGCTAACATTGCTGCTTATGTTTAATTGCTAATTTATGGATTTAATGTGTTGCCAATAAATCCAAAGGAGAGATTGTTGAGCCCATCTTTCATGACTATTGTTGCATTTGTTATCAACAGCATCTCATATATTTGTCTTTGCTGATTTGATGTTATGAGTGCTTTTGAGATGTATTTACTACATTTACAAAGTGTTGATAATAATTTATTCAAGGGTTAAGGAAGCTATTGAGGTGGTTACCCAAATTACTACAAAATCAGCAATAATGCCAACTAATGACTAGCCTATGAAGGGAAAAGCCAAGGAAATTGCTCAAAAGCCACCAACAATAATAGTCATTGCTACACTTGTTAAACAACTGTGAGAAGGAACAAGAGCTGAAATGATGGATTGCAAGAAAACTCAGTCAAAAACTGGTGGGAATGGTAACATGTTGCTTAGGTAGGCCAAAAGATGTAATCTTAGCAAATGTTGCCTTTGCAAATGACTTTAAGTCAAAGAAAATGCCAAATTTAAATAGGCGGAGAGTAGTTTTTAAGATCAATGGTGTTGTATTATCTAGAGATTGTAATAATATTGACTATAAATTCAAGGAATTAATGCTAATTGTTAACCTCAAATTCAAGGAATCAATGCCGACCATTAATGATAGGACAATTGAAGTTCTCAACTTTACCCAAGGATCTACTAGTTGTGATATTGAGAGGAGGGTGAATCGGTATCACCACAATTCGTAGATATGTGAACAACTTCAACCTCTTCTTAAAAGTAAATTCTTTCTCAAATTTAACTAAGGTAGATCTATTGCTACCAAATAATCACAATAGTCTCCAAAGTCACCTTTCAAACACCTTGTCTATTAGGTCTTTGTTAGGTTATGGGTCGGTTGACACTTTTTTTGTGTTCACACAACTTAATTTAGAACACAGAACGTAAAACAAAGTAAGCACACATGAGATTTATGTGGTTCCATCAACGTGACGTACATCCGCGGTGGTAGGGACTCTCCCTCTACTGAGACAATCCACTATACTTGAGAATACCAGATACAATAGATGTCTTAATTCCCTGTTACTTTTACTATTGCAAATACTAAGCAAGTAAAATACAAAGAGTGTCACCTACTGTGTCTACCCTTCTTCTAGCTTGTCTTGCCTTTGTTGAATTGAATGGCTGCTTCGCTTAAAAGTTCTTCTCATGCATGTTTATGGTTTGCACGCTTGGCTGGTTTTACGACTCACCTACATTTCTGGTTTGCACGCCTTGCTAGTCACATGCCTCACGCACGTTTCTGGTCTCATGTTGACGCACGTTCTGGTCTCACACCGACGCACATTCTGGTCTCACGTCGTCTCTTGACGTACACCCACACTTTTGCTGCGCTCCCGTCATAGCTTTGCTGGTCTCACATTTCAGCTTTGTTGGTCTCCCATTTTAGCTTCACTGGTCTCACATTTCATGTCACCAATTTCTGGTTTCCCTTTTCTAGTGACCCGTTACTGGTCTCACAGCCTGGTCACCCGTTTCTTCCAAGGGTGGTGCGTTTCTGGTTTTCGCTCTCACCTTACATTTCTGGTTTTCTTCTCTTCGAAGGGTGATGCATTTTTGGCTTTTGCTCTTACCTTACATTTCTAGTTTTCTTCCTCATTGCTGGTCTTAAGCCTCACGCCTCACCTAACCATTTCTTGTCTTCTTCCAATCGGTGGTCTTAAGTCATGTGTTGTTTTGCCATGTTGCTTTTTGTTTTGCCGTGTAGGTTCTTTTGCCGTCTGGTCCTAGTTTTCTCTCTTAAGCTGGTTCCCCTTTGCTGTCCTCTCTCCTTGTAGGACTTTGTGTTTTGCCCAGTGGTCCTATTTGGCCATTCCCTCCTTGTCGTCCACACCTCTTTGGCCGTTCACCTCTTTGCTTGGTCGTCCACCTCTTTGCCATTGGTTGTGCTTTGCCTTGTAGGGTTGTATGGACGTTCACCTTGTTTGACCTTGTAGGTTAGTTTGGACGCTCACCTCCTTACTTAGCTAGTTGTCTTCTTTGGACGATTTCTCTTGCTTAGACGGTTACCCTCTCTTTGTGTTTAGTGGTTTTGCCATTTAGGGTTGTGTTGTTCGACCAATTGCTCTTCCAACGTTTTCTCTCTTGTGTTTTGGCCGACCTTCCTCTCTTTATGTTTACCCAATACTCTCTTATATTGGCCTTTATATACTCCTCCATAAACCCTAATAGGGTGAATTTACTGTATTGCCTATCCATGTGGCTTTTCTATTCTTGCCCCTCCATGTGGCTTTTACCTTCTTGCCCTTCCATGTGACTTTACTTTCTTGCACACTTAAACCTAGTTGACAATAATTACAACCCATACAAGGCTGTGGGAACAACAATCTCCTCCTTTGTAATTGTTGGCAACACTCATAACAAAAGCCACTATGTAGCAGTTTCAACTCCCCCTAAATATGCACTCCCTCTTTCTTAATAGCTCCCCCTACACTGTTGCTTCTCTCCCCCTCTGCCAACCAATTACAAATCTGAAAAACTCACAAAGTAGAGATGGAGGATTCACCTGAACTTTAGGCTTAAGGAGGCATTTGCAGAAATAGGCCCAATCCGTGCTTTTTAAACAACTCTGTAGACAGAGGTTTAGTTAGAATATCTAAAATTTGATCTTTAGTGCCAATATACTCGAACTGAATTGTACCATGTTCCACTTGATCTTTGATGAAGTGATACCGGATGTTAATATGCTTGCTCTTCAAATGTTGAACTGGATTCTTGCTAAGATCAATAGCACTTTGATTATCACAAAGTACACTCATTGGTAACTTCACTTCAACACCCAAGTCTACCAATTGTCTTATCATCCATATCACCTATGTACATGTTACACAAGTAGCCATATACTCAGCCTCAGCTATGCTTAAAGTAACACTATTTTGCTTTCTACTTAACTATGCAACACACTTTGAACCCAAGTAAAAGCTGCAACCGCTGGTTGATTTTCTATCATCTATACTTCCTGCCCAGTCTGCATCAGTGTATGTTTGTAGTTTCACAAAATTTATAGCTGGATACCACAAACCCATTTCTAGTGTTCCTTTGAGATACCTTAGGATTCTTTTCACTACCAACACATGAGACTCCTTAAGATCAGCTTGGAATCTGCTGGTAGTACACACAGCTTGCATAAGATCAAGCCTTAATGTTGTAAGGTACAGAAGGCTCCCTATCATCTTCCTGTACTCTATAGGGCTTGTACTCTTTCTCTCCTAATCTTGTGTTAACTTGCAGCCGACTATCATAGGGGTATTGACAAGTCTGCTATCCTCCATGCCAAACCTTTTCAACATCTCTTTGGCATACTTCATTTGAGAAATAAAGATACCTTTTTCACACTACTTTATCTATAATCCAAGAAAGTACATCATTTCTCCAATCAATGACATCTCAAATTCCTCACTCATCTTCTGTGCAAAATCTTGGCATAGCTCAAAGTGATCCCCTCTAAAGATGATGTCATCTACATATACTATGGTTATCATCTGGCCTTTCTCTAAGTTAAACACATATAGGTTATTGTCAATTGTTCCTCTTTTGAAGTTCAACCTTTAAATACTCATCCAACATACTGTACCATGCTTTTGGAGCTTGCTTAAGACTATACAAGGCTTTTTTCAGCTTGCACATATGTGTCTCATCCTCACTGATTTGTACTCCATCGGGTTGTTAAATATACACTTCTTCTTTTAAGAGCCCATTCAGAAAGATGGATTTCACATCCATCTGATAAACTTTATACCTCTTGTGTGCTATTAAAGCTAAGAACATTCTAATAGTTTTTAACCTTGCTACTAGTACAAAAGTTTCATCAACATTTATCCCTTTTATTTTAGTATAGTTTTTGCACACCAGCCTGGCCTTGTTCCACACCACATTGCCATCTTTATTGTGTTTATTCCTAAACACCCATTTTGTTCATGTGACATTCTTATTAGTGGGTCTTGGAACCAACCCCCATGTGTCATTCTTTTTAATTTGATCCAGCTCCTCATTGATAGCTTTGACCCAAGCTTTGTCTTGAATCGCCTCTTCAACAAATTTAGGTTCAACTTTTGAGAGTAAAGCAGTAGCTCCCACAATTCTTCATCTTGTTGTAACTCCTGCTGATGGGTCACTTATGATCTAATCTCCTTGATGAGCACGGGTCCATGTCTTCTTTGTCCTTCTCTCTTGCACAGTCTTAGTTGCAAGAGAATCTCTTTCTTCATCTTTAAACTCACTCTTCTTTAAGTCTGAACCTACTTCTTATCCCTTTTCTTTAGGTTGGTCTAATTCTTCATCTATCTTGAAGTTATCTTCTTCATTGTCATTAACTTCTCCATCTTACATTATTTTCCAATTCTCATCTATTCTCACATCACTGGATGTGATCACTTTTCCCAACTTGTGCAAGAAAACTCTATAACCTTTTGTCTTTGTTGAGTATCCCACAAAGATGCCTTCATTAGACCTAGCATCAAACTTTCCCAAGTTTTGCTCCTTGTTCTTCATAAAATATAGGCTGACAAAGATTATGAAATACTTAGCTATTATCTTCTTTCCACTCTATAGCTCATATGGAGTTTTATCAGTATTGGGCCTTAGTAAGACTCTATTCAGTAGATGTATAACTGTAAATGTTGCTTCTATCCAAAATCTTGTGTGAAGCTTGGATTCCAATAGTATAGTTCTTGCGATTTCAACCACATCTCTATTTTTCCTCTTTACCACCTTGTTCTATTAAGGTGTTCTCACTACTAACATCTGATGGTGAATACCATGCTTCTCAAGGTAATCTTGAAAAGCTTCATTTGTAAATTTAGTGCCTTGATCTGACCTTAATACTTTGATCTTCCATCCAATCTCATTTTTAACTAATCTTCTTTATCTCTTGAAGCAATTCAAAACTTCTAACTTGTGTTTGAGGTGCATGATGCAAGTCCTTTTTGAATGATCATCAACAAACAAGATGAAGTACCTCTCACCATTCAACCTTTTTGTTCTCATTGGCCTACACAAATTAGTATGCACAATGTCAATCACTGCTTTAGAACTAAATTCTTTGATCTTATACTACTTTTTGACATGTTTTCCTTTAGAGCATGCTGAGCAAACATTCTCTCTCTCTCTCTCTCTCTCTCTCTCTCTCTCTCTCTCTCTCTCTCTCTCTCTCTCTCTCTCTCTCTCTCTCTCTCCTGAGGTCGGGAATGTCTCTGATTGCATGAGTAGTGGTCAGCTTCCTTAAGTTCTTCTGTGATAAGTGTCCCAGCCTCATATGCTAGAGTTGATTTTCTTCTTCTTTGGTAAGTAAACAACTGCTTGTCTTGTCTTCATCAATCACATATAAATATTTAGTTATTCTCTTCCTGGCTACAACAGTATTACCTTCTTTACTTTTTACTTAGCAACCTATTTTTGTGAATATCACTTTGTGGTCGTCATTGCATAGTTGGCTGATAAATGCTAGATTATATCTACGTCCTTCAACATGCAAAATATCTTTCAGCTTTCCTTTTCCAATATTCACAGATCCTTGACCACTGATGTTGAGTGAATCATCATTACCAAACTTGACTCTGCCTTCTCTTGATTTGTTTAGCTTTGATAATTTACTCTTATCTTCCATCATGAGCGAAGTGCATCCACTATTAAGGATCCGCTACTTATCCTTGCAATCAGCCTTTAATGTAATTTCAGCTATATTAGCCACCTCCCTTTTTGCTCTATATTCCTTCTTCTAAACTAGCTGAAAGATAGCTTTCTCCTTTTTATCAGCTTTGACTACACTGCTTGTTTTCACTATGCCATTGAGTGTCTTCTCTTGCTCAGGGAGAAGTGTCATGCATCTCTTGGCATTATGGCCATCCTGCCCGCACTTTTCACACTGTTCCAAGTCTACCAATATAACAAACTTGTTCTTTGAAACCACTGGTTGGGCTTCCACCAACACTCCTTGTCAGTGTGTCCTTGCTTTTTACAGCGTGTCCTTGCTTTTTACAGCGTGTGCAAGAACTCATGACAGGTATTCTCCTCCGAATCTTGTATTGTCTCCCCCTATATACAGCATCGTATCTTCTCAAGTTAAAGACATATATTGGCCTTCTCCATTAGTAGTTACTTGCCTTATGACCCCAAACTCCATAATAAAGGCAATGACCTTGAAACTGCCTCTTCTTGGGTCTGATCACAGCTTGTCTTCTTCTATTTATCACTTGCTGTGTAGGCAATATAGCTGGCTTCTTTGCTTGTGTGACTATCATTTCGGCCACCTTCTTCTCCTTCTTCTATTCAGCTGTAGCCCTTTGCTGGCTAACTTTCTTTTCTTCCTTCTTGTTTACCACCCTAGGTTGCTTCTTTAAATCTTCTTTATTCTCAGCTATCTTCTTCTGAGTCATAACCTTGTCTTTCAACTTCTGTGGCACATTCTTATTTTCTTTATCCAATGCAACCTCAGATTGCTACATTTTCTCTACATTCTTCTCTCCTTTTGCAGAACTTGTTTCTCCTATCATTTCAAGCTTCTACAAGTTCTCTTTGGTACTTTTGAGTTGTTGCTAAAGTCTCAGCAACTCTTTCTCCATTTCTTCAATTTTTGAAACCCTTGAGCCAAGCTTTACTATAAGGTCTTCACATATTTTGATTTATTCCTCAAATCTTCTCTTCAAGTCAATATGCTTAACCCTTATTTCATCCTTTTGACTTTCAGCTTCCTTAGACTTTGCTTCAACTTGTTTTATATGTGCCTCCAACCTTTTTACCGTTCTACCCCTTCTAATTATCTCCTTTAAAGCTGCTTCCAGCTCAGCTTCAAGATCTGGCTCTTCTTCATCAACCTCCTCTTCCTCTTCAGAGGTTGAGCTACCACCTTGAGCTAATGCCATAAACTCATGCTTATCTAATGAGTCTTCATCTTCCTCCTCATCAGCTTCTTTTATTTGACTCACATAACTCTTCAATGAGCCTCTCTTCTTCTTTTATGGGTTAGCAGTCTTCTTATTGGACTTCTTTGATTTGAACGATGATCTTCTCCATCTTGAATTTTGTTCATCATCATCATCCTCATCTTCATCATCAAGTTTCACTTTGCACTAAGAAGTAAAGTGTCTAGTCTACCCACAACGATAACATCGCAAGGACAACTGTCCTTTTCCCTTCTTAGACCCATTTTTGAATTTCCTTATGAAGTAAGCCAATACTTCACCTTCACTTTGTTCCTCATCATCCTCATTGGATGATTCTTCATCTTCTTTTATCTTCAAGTGTTTCATGGCTTTAAAAGCTACCTCTTTGATACCTTTGTTGTTGCAAAGCTTTCAGTTGACTTTATCCTCATCTCTACTCTCCTCTATAGCTGCTACCTTTAAGGCAAACCTCTCAGGCAAAATTCTCAGAATTTTCTTCACAATCGATGAGTCCTTCTTATTCTTCTCATGACTTCTCAAGTTGTTTATAGCATCAATAACCCTAGTGAAGAACTCTTGAACTGTCTCATTCTTCTGTATTCTAAGAGATATCTCTCTTTAAGTACTTAAAGCTTAGCCTCCTTTATTCTGCCATCACCTTCATAGACTTTCTGCAATCTGTCCCATATCTCCTTAGCAAATTTGCAGTCCATAACTTTAGCATACTCAGCATCTATCAATGTTGAAATGATGATGTTTGAGGGCTTCCCATTTATCTCAAACTGCCTTAACTCCTCTGGAGTTGGTTCTTTACCTTCTTTTGGAGCCATAAAACCCTCTTGTACGCATTTTACCATGTTTATGCCCATGGTTGCAAATACCACTTGCATTCTTGCTCTCCATATATGGTAGTTGGTTCCGTTGAAGATTGGGACCTTCTTGCTGTAAGTGGTACTAGTGCTGGTATCGGCTTCCATTTCTCAGTATGTTGAACAAGTCAAACTTCTAGATCCCTTCAAACTAGTACACAAAGTTGTTAAGCTTCAAACTGGTGAACCAGTGCTCTGATACCAATTAAAGTTTCTGACTTCACCCTAGGATCTACTAGTTTGTGATACTGAGAAGGGGGGTGAATCAGTATCACCATAATTCGCAGATATGTGAACAACTTCAACCTCTTCTTAAAAGTGAATTCTTTCTTAAATTCGACTAAGGTAGATCTATTGCTACCTACTAATCATAATAGTCCCCAAAGTCATCTTTCAGACACTTTGCCTATTAAGTCTTTGTTAGGTTATGGGTTGGCTGATACTTTTACTGTGTTCACACAACTCAATTCAAAATACAAAATGTAAAACAAAGTAAGGACACACGAGATTTACGTGATTCCATCAACATGACGTATATCCACAGTGGTAGGGACTCTCCCTCTACTGAGACAATCCACTATACTTGAGAATATTAGTTACAAGTCTTAATCCTCTGTTCCTTTAACTATTGCAAATACTAAGCAAGTATAATACAAAAAGTGTCACTTGCTATGTCTACCCGTCTTCTAGCTTGTCTTGCCTCTATTGAATTGAAAGGCTACTTCATTGACGCTCAGAAGTTTACCACAACGCTCTCTAACCTCTCTTGAAGAAATCTAGAAATATGTTGAGTTCTTTCAATGCTTCACTAAATTCCTTCTTTAGGATGTCTCGCACAGGTCCTGCTTTCACTGTATCATGGTCTCACCCATCTCCTATTTCACTATCTCACTGTCTCACAGCTCACCTCACATTTCTGATTTACCGTTCCACATCTCATGGCCTGCCTCACATTTCTGATTTGGCGTTTCACGTCTCACTACGTTTCTGGTTTGCAAGCTTTGCTGGTTTCATTACTCATGTGCATTTCTGGTTTGCACACCTTGCTAGTCACACTCCTCATGCACGTTTCTGGTCTCATGTTGATGCATGTTCTGGTCTTATGCCGTCTCCTGATGTATACCCATGCTTATACTATGCTCCTGTCACAGCTTTGCTAGTCTCGCATTTCAGCTTTGCTGGTCTCCTGTTTCAACTTCGCTGGTCTCGCATTTCATGTCACCAGTTTCTGGTCTCCCTTTTCTAGTCACCCGTTTCTTCTAAGGGTGGTGCGTTTCTAGTTTTTTCTCTCACCTCACGTTTCTAGTTTTCTTCCTCTTCGCTGGTCTCAAGCCTCATGCCTCACCTGTCCGTTTCTGGTTTTCTTCCAACTAGTGGTCTCACGTTGTGTGTTGTTTTATCGTACTACTCTTTGTTTTGCCATGTAGGTTCTCTTGCCATCCGTTCCTGGTTTTCTCTCTTTTAGCCTCTTTCAACCAATTCCCCTTTACTGTCCTCTCTCCTTGTAGGATTTTGTGTTTTGCCCAGTGGTTCTATTTGGTCGTTCCCTCCTTGCCGTCCATACCTCTTTGGCCGCTCACCTCTTTGGTGGTCATCCACCTCTTTGCCATTGGTTGTGCTTTGCCCTGTAGGGTTGTATAGACATTTACCTTGTTTGGCCGTGTAGGTTGGTTTGGACGTTCACCTCCTTACTTAGCCGGTTGTCTCCTTTGGACGATTTCTCTTGCTTGGATAGTTACCCTCTCTTCTTGCCATGTACCCTCTCTTTGTGTTTAGTGGTTTTGCCATTTATGGTTGTGTTGTTTGGCCTGTTGCTTTTCCAACATTTTCTCTCATGTTTTGGCCAACCTTCCTCTCTTTGTGTTTACCAAATACTCTCTTATGTTGGCCTTTATATACTCCTCCATAGAACCCTAATAGGGTGAATTTACTGTCTTGCCCTTCATGTGGCTTTTACGTTCTTACCCCTCTATGTGGCTTTTACTTTCTTACCCTTCTAAGCGGCTTTACTTTCTTACACACTTAAACCTAATTGACAAGAATTACAACCCATACAAGGTTATGGGAACAACAACAACCTTAAACTCAAGGCTTACAAATACCCATGCAATTGTTAAGTTAGGAGTAAAGCAGAGAGCATAGTAGATAGAAAGCGGTAAAGACACTAAAAGAATAAATAGAGCAAAGTAGAAAATAGAAGGAATGACAGAAAGCACAACAAATAGAGAGTAGCAAAAACACAATAACAAAGAGCCTGCAGAGAGTTGAGAATTGCTAATAGGACAAAACTAGCAGAGAATTAAGAATTGTTGAGAAAACAACACCAACAGAGAAGAGAGAAACCTAGTAGAGACAAGAAAGAAACCCGGCAAAAGCAAGAGAGAAACCCAGCAGAGTCAAAGATAAACCCAGTGGAGGTAGGAGAGAAACTCGACAGTGGCAAGAGAGAAACTTGGCAGTAAGGAAGGAGAGAAAGGCTAAAAGCTTAAGCAGAACGGTAAAGAGTTGAGATCGACAATGAGGAGAGAACAGCAGAAGGAAAAAAAAATAATTTTCTGCTACAACAGCCTATGCACATAAAGAGATCTTTTTCAAAGGAGTTTTTGTTATAATCTTTTTATGCACTTGTTGAAAAAGGGTAAGAAACCCTTGGGGTGATCGAGATATCATTGTAAGTAGTTAAGGAGTAATCCTTCCATTACATCAGCTGTATCCCTTGATTGTAAGAGTGGATCATGTGATCGAGGAGACATCCTATCACATCGTGGATGTAGCTCATACATTATAAGTGAACCACATAAAAATTTTGTGTGTTTTTGAGTGCTTGTTTTTGCTTGATATTCATATGACTATTTTCAAATAAAGAAGTAAGATAAAATTGGATCATAGAACTTAATAGGTCACAGAAGTTTAATCTGAACAAATTTGTAAAAAGTAAGCATCTCATAATGATTCACCCCCTCCTTCTCTCAATGTGATGAGACCCAAGAAGGTTTTTATCACAATTATTGAAATTGCATGGTTAATTCCATTTATTGTGCCAAACTTCAATTTTATTGAGTGAGTTGATCCATTTGTTATGCCATACTTTGATTTTTTTTTTTTTTGTGTAAATAGATTTGCTTGTGTAATGTGAGTCTTTTGTTCCATAAAAAACATAACATTTATGTCATCTAATTATTCCTAAAGGTGAGCATTTTTTGACTAAATGACTTCATTATGATTTAATATGAATTGAAGGATATCTTATAGCTAACCTTGATCAAGTCTCATCACCCTCACATTTTAGAGTGTCTGATTTACTTGTAATAGTTATGAGGTTAATTCTTCATTTTTTCTTTTAGATATGTTCAACTCCTAAAATAGTTTGTTAATAAGGAAACTTTGGTTTGAATTTTTCAAATCATTTGGCCAATCATAATGAGAAAAAGTGATATATTATGGTATAACAAAATCTAATTCATTTGAGTTTAACAAATGAGGCATTTTAAATCCTTAGATATGACTTTTCTTTTTTTTAGAGAAAGTGTGGCTTATTGATTAATTAGGAATATACATTCGTCTTAAGATAAATGCCACAACTTATATTGTTTTGAGGGAGCATAATTAGAATATTCATAGGTGATTTTCAAGACATGGTTCCAAACTTGAATGATGGACTAGAGACACTCATGATTATTAGGATTGCTGTAATTGAAATAAAAATCTTTCATTCCTTTAGTGATTGAGACCAATCTTTTTGACCTTATTTGTTTGATGGTTATTGTCAAGGGGTATGCTATCACTTTGAACATCATAATGAAGGCAACTCATAAATATTCCCTACTCCTGTATGGGATTGGTTCTCTCCCAACCATTGGTCTATAAATCAAAGTCTTACTTTTAAAAATAAGTCATTCATTCAAAAATTTCTAACATGTAAAGCTATTCAATCTTATAGAATTATTTTAGTAAAGGATTGTCTTTTAAACCTATAAGGTGAGTGAATTGGTAAAGAGGTATATTTATATAACTCATAAGCAAGCTACATATATAATAAAGCTAAGCTACCCTTAGATTATCCCTTTCCTTAGCCTAAGCAATAATTCAAGAACAATATTATTTCAATTATTATTGGAGGGGGGGTTGGATCAATCCCACCTTTTCTCATTTTATGGAATAATTCAATGACCCATTCATGAATACATCGATAAACTTAAGGAATAATATTAGCTTATAAATAATTAATATCATATGAGTGAACTCTACTTTAAGATACTTCATCATAATGTAGTCATTAGGAACATACTCTTTTTAATGTTACATTTTAGTCATAATATGAATATCACTTTACTTTTGATCAATCATTTTTTATAGCTTGTTTCCATGGTTGGTGTTAGCTTTTAGAGAATACATGTCTCTCAATCTAGGTTGTTTGGTAAGTTTAACAAGTTTTTATACTCTTCCATTAGAGGAATTATGTCTATATTTAGGAAGATTAAGTATTAATAAGCTAGGTCACAAAAGTGTGTTATTACCTTTAACATTACTGGCTAGATCTTGACTTCTAATAAGTAGATAATGTTGTCATAAGTCCCTCAAAAGGTATGTCTTTTAGTAAGGCTTTAAGTGTCCCATGTCTATTTAAAGACAAAAGAATTTTGATTGCTTTAGGCTAAAGTCCTTAAGAATCTTCATAGGTTTTAGAGGAAGGGTAATCTTTTATCTATCTTTAAAAGTCTTTAGAACTCATACATGACTAGGTGTGTTCAATGATGATCATATTGATTAGATATATGCTTTGAAAAAATAACTGACACTTTAGGAAGTAAACAATGTCCTAAATGAATGATTAAAATGACATAAAAAGTAACAAAACAAAATAAAAAGGAAATGAATTAATGCAAGGAAAATAATAATAAAATATAAATTATAGAGTAATGCAATAAAAACTAGAAATAAAAGGATGCATGATGTAAAGAATAAGGTAAAGATATCTTAAACTTCTTATTCTATAAAAAATGGATTTTATAAGAAGATGACTTTACTAATGTAATAATAGAATGTACGATTTATTCAATTTAAACTAGGCCAAATGTACCTAAAACATTTCCTACCTTACCATTCAATGATCAAGTAAAAGTTATTAGCTTGAATGAGAGATTTTAAGATTGTTCTATATAGAAGTCATAGGCTTTACAAAGGACTCATATTTTCTTTTATCTAAGCTATAAAGCGCATAGCTAGGTTCCAAGCCTTTGTGAGTGTGTGTAATTAAAGTTATGATATAAATGGTAATTATAAATATTAAAATGAAAGATATAAATAAATAAAATATCAAACAAAAAAATGATAATATAAAAATAAAATAAAAAAAGTTAAAGGAATCTATTTCTCTAGTTTTAATCCTAGTAGAGTCATCAAGTTATTGTGATGAAGGTGGTAAGGTGTTTGGCACCTTTCAAACAATATTGGGAAATCAAGGTAATCAAGGTGCATTGGGATGCATGTATGTTGATTTTATTATCATTATTAATTATTTTAAATATAATTAAAATACCATAAATAACTCAATTTATTTTACCAAGATTTTTAAGGATTTAAAAGTATGTTTATGTTTGGTAAAGACAACAACCAACCCATACAATTGTCACATGCGATGATTCCATATTTTGCTTACTTTTACTTCTATTCTCATCTTGTTGATACTTTAATTTTTTTTTTCTCATTTTTTATAAATTATCACGAAAGTATATACATCTATATTTTTTTAGTAAGTTTGGATAGGTTGCGAAAAGGATGATTTTTTTTGGCACTGTTTAAGATATTTCTTACGATGATCCAACACATTGATAATATAATATAATCTATATATATATATTTTTAAAATTTTAGAAAAGGAATAATATAGCATTGTGTTTGCAGGCTCACGTGGGGTATTCTAAAATAATACTACCATAACGAACTTTACGTCTCTGTTTTTTTTTTTTTTTCTCTTCTTTTCTTCCTTTTTTCCCTTTTTCTTCCTCATTTTTTTCCTCCTTTCTTTCTTTTTTTTTTTTTTTTCTATTTCCTTTTTTCTTTTCTCTTCATGGTAGAATCCCCCGTTCAAGCTTCTTCGTCTTATTTGGGTCCAAAATCATTCCTTCTCTCTCTACACCTATCCTTCCTCCAACCATTTTTATGTTTTAAGCTTAAAATCCCCACCAATCATGGCCTTTGATTGAAGTATGGGAGGTGTCAATGAGTATATATCTTCACCTATCGAGTCCATCAATGCTAGTTTTATGTGACAACAATGGCCGAAAGTGTTGAGTGTAAGAAGTGGAGCGGGTGTGATGATGAGTTTTAGGCCAACAGTTAAGCTCTAATGATGCATAAATGGTGTTGTTGGTAGCAGTAGGGCGACAATCAACTTCACGGTACTTCATTGGTTTGCCTGCCTCCAGGCCTCCTTTTGGCAAGTGGTCTTTAGAAAATGTGCAAATTGATGTTGGAGGACTTTTATGTTGGCGCTCGCAGGGCTTTCGTACGACGTGGTTGGCAAACCTCTTATGTGCTCTCCAAAGGCAGAACACATGATTTTAGGTACTTTCTCCACTTCTTTAATTACTTTTAATTTTTTTAATTGTTATTTTTTTAATTTATCAAGGTGTGTTTATGCATAATAATAATAATGTGTTAATCTTTTACCTTTTCCTATATAAGGGAGCTCTAATTGGCTTATTTGGGTGGATAAGAGTTACCACTACCAAAGTATTCTCTTAATCACTTTGTTTCACTACTTGATGTGTCTTTGTGTTAGAACTATCTTGTTTATGGGCGATTTATGTTCCAGTTTATTTCTTACGGCTATTGTGTGGCAAATTAATTAAAAGCAGTTGCTTAGTGGTCACTGGTACTCTTTTGGCAAGTGGAATAGTAGACTTGATTGGATATTTGACTATTAATGCTTTGTCTTAATTTTATTGCTTAGCATCATGTTGGTTTTGAACTAAATTTGGATCATTTATGTGTGATTACGTCTTTAAAAAGTATAATAAAAATGAAACAAAGAATTAAAAAGTCTCATAATCCTATTGTAAGTACATTCGTTCACTTCATTGTTAGCTAAAGGATCACTCCTTTTCTTGGGTCGCTGCTTGGATTTTCTTTACGTGTTTTGTATTAATATCTATTTTATTCTTTTTCCCTGTTTTTTTAGTTGCCCTAAATGCTTTCTAGTTTATACCCTCATTAGTTTTTCTACTCTTAAATATTTGTCACTATTTTATCTCTCAATTGGCGTTAATGCTCATTCTACTCGCTCCAATGAGGCAACCTAATGATCTTTTTAATTTTTTTTTTTT
>JAHLGO010000001.1:6056001-6095972 GCA_020615895.1 Ceriops decandra
ATTTTATTTAAAAGAGACAAAATAAAAAGAATTTTAAAATATAAGTACTTTTCTTTTTAAAAATGATTAAGAATTTAAGATTAATTTTTTTCTTTTTAATGAAAAATTAAAAGAAAAATAATAAATTTAAATTATGAGTATTTTTTAAGAAAAAAGAAAATTTCATTTGTTTCTCCTTTTTCATCCTCTAAGAAAATAAAAATAAAAATTTAGAAATATTATTATTTTATTTTTTTAATTATAAGTATTTACATTGTGCACATTTTAAACTTATTTGAATAATTCTTAATATGAATTAAATA
Source organism: Ceriops decandra (assembly GCA_020615895.1). NCBI lineage: Eukaryota > Viridiplantae > Streptophyta > Magnoliopsida > Malpighiales > Rhizophoraceae > Ceriops > Ceriops decandra. The sequence continues at coordinate 6,056,304 of JAHLGO010000001.1, forward strand.
AATTACAATGTGTCTTAAATTATAATTGAATAAACCATATACATGTTAAAATTCTAATTCTATTAAAATGCTAAGATTAGAAATTGACTAGTAAGTTGATGTCAAATATTACATATTATAATAGCTTATTGAACAAATTAGATTTTAAATCAAATATTTAGATATTAATAAAATTAAATAAACATTATTATAGAAGATGATTTAAAGGGAGTAGAATACCTTTATGATGTCCTTTTAATCATTTTTTTAAGTGTAGATGGTTTCAAATTTAACCATGTTATGGTGTGCATTGGGAAATTAATGAACATATTGTATTCAAAAACTTTTAGAATAATGAGACCCCTTAAAGATTAATTAAAGCCAAAAAGACCATGAATTCTTTCAAGAACTTTGTTAAGCCCATCTTTGATCACTAATGTTAGATTTATTGTTAATAGCATTGTATATATTTGTCCTTATTAATTTGATGTTATAAGTGTCTTTGAGATGTGTTTACTGCAATTACAAAGTGTTGACAATTGATTTATTCAAGGGTTAAGGCAGATGGTATTGGTGGAATGTGATGAGAATAAGGAGAGAAAGCAAGGCCAAAATCAGGACGCTACCAGCCCCACCTTGCACTGCTAAAAACGATGAGTTGATTCGGATTGCTAGTGGTGTTTTGCCTATAAAGAAAACACTAGTTGTTGCTTCTAACATTGCATTTAGCAATGACATTGCAAGTCACTTATTGGATATAAGTCAATGCTAATTATAGACCTTAAATTCAAGGAGTTAATGTTGATCGTTGACCTTAAATTTAAGGAATTAATGCTAACTGTTGATAATAGGGTAACACTAAATCCAAGACATATAAATGCCTATACAGCTACCAAGAAAGTAGATAGCAAAAAGAGAAAAAGGAGCAGGAGACAAAGAAAAGTAGAGAGAATAGAAAAAAATAGCCAAGAGTAAGCATAAATTAAATAAGAGAGAGTGATAGAAACTCAATGAGAAAGAGCGGCAGAAACTCAACAGGAGACAGCAGCAAAAACTCAATAAGAGAGAGCAGCAAAGAACAACAAGTAGTGACAAAAGAGAGAGCAATAAGTAATGGTAGAAAAGAGATACTTGGTAGAGGTAGAAAGCTAAGACTAGCAAAGGTAAAGAGAAACCTAGTAGAGGCAAAAAGTTAAGATTGGTAGAGGCCGAGAGTTGAGACCAGCAAAGGGAGAGTAAAGACTGGTAGTAAGGAGAAAATAACAAAAAGAAAGAAGATCAGTTTTTTGCAATAGTAGCCTCTATATATGGAGAGATCTTTCTCAAAAGTGTTTTTGTTATAATCTTTTTATGTACTTTTTTAAAAAAGGGTGGGAAACCCTTGAGGTGATTAGAAATCATTGTAAGTAGTTAAGGAGTGATCCTTCTATAGTGGTTAAAGGGAGATCCTTTCACTATATCAGTTGTATCTCTTGATCGCAAGAGTAAATTGCGTGATTTAAGAGTGATCCTATCACACCATGGATATAGTTCACACATTATGGTGAATCAGGTAAAAGTTTTGTGTTTTCTCGGGTGCTTGTGCTTACTTGACATTCATACAGTCGTTCTCACATAAAGAAGTAAGACAAAATTGGATCATAGATTTTAATAAGTTACAGAGATTTACTCTAGATAGATTTGTAAAAAGTAAGCATCTCATACTAATTCACTCCCTCCCTTTCTCAATATAAGACCAAAAAAGGTCCTTATCAATTGGTATCACAGCTTTAGATTTCTCTATTGATCTATTCTACTGAGATTTGAAATTTTATGCTGTTATTGAGAATTTTTACATCTACTACTGGTTAATATCATGAAGAGCATAAACAATGTTAACAATAAGGGTATTCCTATGTTTGATAGACAAAATTATCAATTATAAGTCACTTGGTTTGGATGTGTTTAAATCTACTATCAGTGGCTTCACTCTAGCTACTAAAGGTACTATTATAACACCTACTGATAAGAAGAATTTAGAGTATGATGGAAAGGCTAGAAATGCCTTATATGTCTCCCAAAGAATTCACCAAAGTGATGGGTTGTAGTACAACCATATAAATTTAGGACAAATTGAAGAATATTTATGAAAGAGACAAGGTTATGAAGGAAGCCAAGTTACAAATCTATAAGAGCATATTTAAAGATATAAAGATGTTGAATGATGAATCTATGAATACCTTCTTTACAAGAGTAAATGAAATTATATGTTCCATTAGAGGCTATAGAGGTGAGATCAATGATTATACTATGGTAAGAAAGATACTTAGAACCTTACCAGGAGCTTTTAATGTCAAAGTTTCCTCCATAAAAGATAGAGGTTTGGATAGACTGCCTTTGGATGATTTACATAGTATATTGGTGGCTTATGAAATAAGAATAGCCCCAATGAAGAAATAAAAGAAGCTTAAAGTAAAGGAGGAGTTAGCATTTAAGACAATGAAGAAATTAAAAATTAAAGAACAAGAAGAAGAATATGATAGTAGCTTTAAAGTAGAAGATGATGATACTAAACTTGATAAATTCATGGTATAAATCACCAAAAATATGAGGAAAGGAAAAGGGAAGTACAAGAGAAACTTATCCTTGAAGTGCTTTAGTTATGGAGGCATTGGGCACTTTATAATGGACTATCTAAAGAGAAAAAAAAGCAAACAATGATGATGATGATGATGAGCCTACCCCAAGATGGAGAAAAAAGAAATCCTACTATTCTAAAGTTAGGAATTCAAGTCCCAAAGGGAAAAAAATTCTTCAGATAAAAAGAAGAAATTTTTTGAGCAAGTTGGATGAAGAAGATTCTGAAGAAAAAACTGATGATGATTCTGATGATAATGCTCTAGAAAATGTGTTGGTTGTATAGGTAAATGATGAAAAAGAATCCTTAAGTGATAAGAAATCAGTTAAAGAGAAAGAGAAAGTGATGGTGTAGCAACTTAAGAATGAATTGAGAGCTTGTTTGTGCAAAAGCAACAAGCTAGAAAAGGAGGTAAAGAATCTCAAGAAGCTGAACAAAAATTTTGATGTCGATAAATCTGATCTTTAAGTGAAAGAAAAGGAGTTTGAAGCAAAAGAGAAGGAGTACATGAAAACAATTGAGGAGCTAAATGTACTTGAGGTAGAGCAAGGAAAAATACTCGAAGATCTTGGTACTAAAGTGATTGCATAAGGGCAAGAACGACTGAATTTGCAAGCTAAGCTTCAGAATGTTGAATCTGAATTAAAGAAGTGTAAAGAAATCTTTATACAGGCCATGGAAACAAAAGAAGAGTCCTTTTTGGCAAATTCTATTAACGAGGACGCTACCAAAAAGTTGGATGAGTGTCTAAGAAAATAAAGACCTTATTCCGTGGGGAAAAAAGGACTCGACTATATTAAAAAGCCAAATAAGAGGGTAGAAAAGAAGAAGAAAATTGTGTTTGTACTTGAAAGTAAATACAAAGGAAAGATAAAATTGAAAGAAGTTAATGTTATAGAGAAAAGAAGCTAACCCAAGCTAAAATGGGTTAGGAAGATGTGAAGAAAACTCATATCCAAAAGAGATAGGTTGTCAAAGATGGAAAGAAGGTTGCCATAATAAGTGTTGAAGATAGGGGTGAAGTTCCTAACTTTACCCTAAGATCTACTAGTTTGTGATAATGAAAGGGGGGTGAATCAGTATCACACCCCTTAAAAACACACTCTGATAATTTAATCCAAAATATTCTACTTATTTAATCTACTTATTTAATACTCTAGCTCTCATTAATATGCAGGTATGTGAACAACTTCAAACTCCTCTCAAAAGTGAACTCTTTCTTAGATTCGACCAAGGTAGATCTTTTGATACCTACTAATCACAATAGTCTCCAAAGTCATCTTTTAGACACCTTACCTATTAGATAGATCGGATGTTCTTGATTAGGTCTTCTTTATGTTATAGGTTCAATGATACTTTAGTTGCGTTCACAACTCAATTCAAAAGATATTTACGTGGTTCCGTTAATGTGACTTACGTCCACGGTGGTAGGGACTCTTCCTCTGTCGAGACAATCCACTATACTTGAGAATACCAGTGTGGTACTTCTGATGTTCACAATGTAGTTACAATGGATGTCTTAATCCTTTATTCCTTTCACTATTGCAAATTCAAAGCAAATATAATACAAAGAGTGTCACTTATTGTGTCTACCATTTTTCTAGCTTGTCTTGCCACTGTTGAATTGAATAGGCTGCTTCACTGTCGCTTAAAAGTCCACCACAACACTCTCTAACCTCTCTTGAAGAAATCTGGAAATACATTAAGTTCTTTCCAATGCTTCATTGAATTCCTCATCCAAGTTGTTTCACACAACTCCTGCTTACACCGTCTCACGACTTCATTGTACTCACGCTTCTGGTCTATCATTTCACGTCTCACGGCTTGCCCCATGCTTCTGCACAGTCACACTGTTGCACATTTTGGTCTCATGCTGACGAACATTCTGGTCTCACACCATCACACGTTTTGGTCTCACGTTTTAGATCTGCACTCGCTTCGCTGGTCTCTAGCCTCAAGGATACCAGATCTGCTCTTTTGATGATCTGTTTTTCCACGTTTGCTCTTTTGGTGGTTTGGTTTTCCACGTTTGCTCTCCCGATGGTCTATCTCTCTCTCACTGTCTAGCCGTGTACCCCTCTCTCACCGTTCAGCCGCATACCCTATTCTCCCGTCCACTTTTATTTGGCTGTCTCTCATTTTCTCTCCTTTCCAATCGGCAGTGTCGTCCACTTCTCTCCCTTTTCTGCTAGTTGTCTATTTTTCTCCTTGTTGCCCAGTCGAGTCTCCTTTTTTTTGTAGGTGGTGTTTTGTAGTGCTCTATTTTTCCATATTGTCTCCTTTCTTTTTCTTCCACTCTTCGTTCTGCCATTTAGCCTCCCATTTACCTTATCTGATTTTCTCTCTTATCTACTGATGGTGTAGGGTTACCGTGTGGTTTTACTTCCTTACCCCTCCATGTAGGTTCAAATTACTCTCTTGCCATGTAGCTTCAAATTACTCTCTTGCCCTTCTATGTGGCTTTACTTTCTTGCCTTTCCATGTCAAATTATTTGCACACTTAAATCTAGTTGATAACAATTATAACTCATACAAGATTGTGCGAATAATAATCTCCCCCTTTGTAATTATTGGCAACACTCATAACAAAAGCCATTATGCAGCAATTACAACTCCCCCTAAATATGCACTTCCTCTTTTCTTAATAGCTCCCCCTACACTGTTGCTTCTCTCTCCTTTTGCCAACCAATTACAAAAAAAGCTCATAAAGTAGAGATGGAGGATTCACCTAAACTTTAAGCTTGAGGAGACATTTGCATAGACAGACTCATTTTGTGCTTTTCAAATAACTCTGTGGATAAAGGTATAGTTAGAATATCTAAAATTTGATCTTTAGTGCCAACATACTCTAATTGAATTGTACCCTGTTCCACTTGATCTTTGATGAAGTGATACTGGATGTCAATATGCTAGCTTCTTGAATGTTGAACTAGATTCTTGTTGAGATTAATAGCACTTTGATTATCACAAAGTACACTCACTGGTAACTTCATTTCAACACCCAAGTTTGCCAATTGTCTTTACATCCATATCACCTGAGTACATGCAGCATAAGCAGCCATATACTCAGCCTCAGCTATGCTCAAAGCAATACTATTTTGCTTTTTACTTAACTATGAAACACACTTTGAACCCAAGTAGAAACTATAGCTACTGGTTGATTTTCTGTCATCTGTACTTCCTGCCTAGTCTGCATCAGTGTATACTTATAGTTTTACAGAATCCATGGCAGGATACCACAAACCCATTTCTAGTGTCCCTTTGAGGTATCTTAGGATTCTTTTCACTGCCAACACATGAGATGTATGCATTTCCAATGTCCCTTTGAGGTATCTTAGGATTCTTATTATCGACTGTTCCTCTTCTGAAGTTCAACCTTCTTAAGTATGCATCAAGCTTGCTGTACCATGCTTTTGAGGTTTTTTTTAAGGCCATACAAGGTTTTCTTCAGCTTGTACACATGTGTCTCATCCTCTTTTGTACTCCATTGGGTTGGTCAATATACACTTCTTCTTTCAGGAGCCCATTCAAAAAGGTTGATTTCACATCCATTTGATAAACTTTATACCTCTTATGTGCTGCCAAAGTTAGGAACATTCTAATAGTTTTTAACCTTGCCACTAGTGCAAAAGTTTCATCAACATGTACTCCTTCTATCTTAGTGTAGCCTTTACAATCTAGTCTAGTCTTGTTCCTCACCACCATGCCATCTTTATTGTGTTTATTTTTAAACACCCATTTTGTTCCTATGACATTCTTGTTAGTGGGTCTTCCTATGTTTCATTCTTCTTGATTTGATCCAGCTCCTTATTGATAGCTTTGACCTAGGCTTTGTCTTGTGTAGCCTTTTTAACATATTTAGGTTCAACTTGTGAGAGCAAAGCAATAGCTCCCATAATTCTTCTTTTTATTGTAACTCTTGCTGATGGGTCACATATGATCTAATTTCCTTGATGAGCACTGGTCCACGTTTTCTTTGTCCTTTTTTCTTGCACAGTCTTAGTTGCAAGAGGATTTCTTTCTTCATCTTCAGACTCACTCTTCTCCAAGTCTAAACTTACTTCTTTTTCCTTTTCTTCAGGTTGGTATGATTCTTCATCTACATTGAAGTCATCTTCTTCATTGTCCTTAGCTTCTCCATTTTACATTGTTTTCCAGTTCTTATCTATTCTCACATTACTGGACGTGATCACTTTTCCTATCTTATGTAAGAAAACTCTATAACCTTTTGTCTTTGCTAAGTATCCCACAAAGATGCCTTCATCAAGCCTAACATTGAATTTTCCCAAATTTTGCTCCTTGTTCTTCACAAAACATGGGCTGCCAAAAATTCTAAGCTACTTGACCGTTGTCTTCTTCCCACTCCATAGCTCATATGGAGTCTTATTAGTATTGGGCCTTAGCAAAACTTTGTTCAGTAGGTGAAAGGCTGTAAATGTTACTTTTACCCAAAATCTTGTGTGAAACTTGGATTTTAGTAGTAGAGTTCTTGCCATTTTAACCATAGTTCTATTTTTCTTCTCTACTACCCCATTCTGTTGAGGTGTTCTTACTGCTGCCATCTAATGGTGAATACCTTGTTTCTCAAGGTAATCTTTAAAAGCTTTATTTGTAAATTTAGTGTCTTGATCTAACCTCAATACTTTGATCTTCTTTCCACTCTCATTTTCAGCCAATCTTCTGTATCTCTTGAAGCATTTCAAAACTTCTAACTTATGTTTGAGGTGCATGATGCAGTTCCTTCTGGAATAATCATCAACAAACAAGATGAAGTACCTCTTACCATTCAACCCTTTTGTTCTTATTAGCCCACACAAATCAGTATGTACAATGTCAAGCACTGCTTCAAAACTAAACTCTTTGGTCTTATACTCTTTTCTGACCTGTTTTCCTTTAGAACATATATACTCCCTTTCTCTCTTGAGGTCTAGAATGTCTCTGATTACATGAGTAGTGGTGAGCTTCCTCATATTCTTCTATGTTAAGTGTCCTAGCCTCCTATTCCAAAGTTGGTTTTCTTCTTCTTTTGTAAGTAAACAGCTGTTTGTCTTGTCCTTATCAATCACATATAAATTTCCAACTGTTCTCTTCTTGACTGCAACAGTATTGCCTTCTTTACTCTTTACTTGGCAACCTGTTTTTGTAAATATCACTTTATGGTCTTCATTGCATAGTTGGCTAACATATGCTAAATTATATCTGAGTCCTTCAACATGCAGAACATCTTTGAGGTTTCCTTTTTCAATATTTACTGACCCCAGACTACTGATGTTGAGTGAATCATCATTTCAAAACATGAATCTGCCTTCTCTTAACTTATTTAGCTTTGATAATTTAATCTTATCTCTTGTCGTGTGTGAAGTGCATCCACTATCAAGGATCCATTGCTTATCCTTGTAGTTAGCCTTTAGTGCAATTTCAGCTATATTAACTAACTTGATTTTTGCTTTATATTCTTTCCTTTGAATTGGCTTGAAGATAGCTTTCTCCTTTTTCTCAGCTTTGTTGCACCAATTGCTTTTAATGTGCCATCGAGTGCCTTCTTTTGCTCTTGGCATTAATGTCATCCTGTCCACACCTTTCACATTACTCCAAGTATGCTAACACAGCAAACTTGTTCTTTGAAACCATTGGTTTGGGCTTCCACCAACACTCCTTGTCAATGTGTTCTTGCTTTTTTATGGTATGTGCAAGAATTTATGATAGGTGTTCTCCTCTGAATTTTGTATTGTCTCTCCCTATATGTATCATCGTATCTTCTCAAGTTGGAGACATATATTGGCTTTCTCCACCAGCAGTTACTTACCTTATGACCCCAAACTCCACAATAAAGATAGTGACCTTGAAACTGCCTCTTCTTGCGTCTAATCACAACTTGTTTTCTTTTGTTCATTACTTGCTATGTAGGTAATGTAGCTGGCTTCCTTACTTGTGTGACTTTCATTTCAGTCACCTTTTTCTCCTTCTTCTGTTCAATTATAGCCTTTTGCTGGCTGACCTTCTTTTCTTCATTTTTGCTTGCCACCTTAGGTTGCTTCTTCAAATCTTCTTTATTCTCAGCTATCTTCTCCTGAGTCATAACCTTCTCTTTCAACTTTTGTGGCACATTCTTATTATCTTTAGGTAATGCAACCTCAGATTGCTGCACTTTCTCTTCATTCTTCTTTTCTCTTGTAGAACTTGTTTATCTTATCATTTCAAGCTTCAACAAGTTCTCTTCACTTCTTTTGAGTTGTTGTTGAAGTCTCCGCAACTCTTTCTCCATTCCTTCAATTTTTGAAGTCCTTGAGCCAAGCTTTATTGTAAGGTCTTCATATATTTTGATCTATTCTTCAAATCTTCTCTTTAAGTCAATATGTTCAGCCCTTATTTCATCCTTTTGACTTTTAGCTTTCTTAGACTTTACTTTAACTTGTTTTATGTGAGCCTCCAACCTTTTTATGGTTCTGCCCCTTTTAATTATCTCCTTTGAAGTTGCTTTCAACTCAGTTTCAAGATCTGGTGCTTCTTCATCAACCTCCTCTTCCTCTTCAGAGGTTGAACTACCACCTTAAGCTGATGCCAGAAAGGCCTACTCATTTGATGATTCTTCATCTTCCTCCTCATCAAGTTCTTTTATCTAACTCATATAACTCTTGAATGAGCCTCTCTTCTTCTTCTGTGGGTTAGCAGTCTTCCTATTGGACTTCTTTGATTTGAATGATGGTCTTCTCCATTTTGAATTCAGCTCATCATCACCATTCTCATCTTCATCATCAAGTTTCATTTTGCAATGAGAAGTAAAGTGTCCAATTTGCCCACAACGATAACATTTTAAGGACAACTATCCTTTTCCCTTCTTAAACCCCTTTTTGAACTTCCTTGTGAAGTATGTCAACACTTTACTTTCACTTTCTTCCTCCTCCTTATCATCATCCTCACTGGATGATTCTTCCTCTTCTTTTATCTTTAAGTGTTTCATAGCTTTGAAAGCTGCCTCCTTTGATACCTTTGATGTTGAGGAGCTCTCAGTTGACTTTATTCTCATCTCATATGCAATAAGATTGCACTGGAGTTCATACGGAGACATAGAATTGAGATCTCCACTCTCCTTTATGACTGCCACCTTTGAGGCAAACCTCTTACAATAAATGAGTCCTTCTTGTTCTTTCCATGACTTCTCAGGTCGTTCATAGCATTAATAACCCTGGTGATGAACTCTTGGACTATCTCATTTTTCTGCATTTTGAGAAATTTATATCTTTCCTTGAAAACTTAAAGCTTGGCCTCCTTCATTCTACCATCACCTTCATAGACTTTCTGCAATCTATGCTATATCTCCTTAGTAGATTTGTAGTCCATAACTTTAGCATATTCAACTCTGTCAATGCAAAAATGATGACGTTTGAGGCCTTCCCATTTATCTCAAACTACCTTAATTCCTCTAGGGTTAGATCTTTACCTTTTTTTGGGGCCATAAAACCCTCCTGTATGGATTTCACCACGTTCATGCCCATGGTTGCAAATACCACCTGCATTCTCGCTCTTTACATATAGTAGTTAGTTTCGTTGAAGATTGGAACCTTCTTACTATAAGTAGTGCTGGTGCTAGTACTGAGATCCATTTCTTAGTATGCTGAACAAGTTAAAACTTCTGAAACCCTTTAAACTAGTACACTAAGTTGTTAAGTTTCAAACTGGTGAACCTGTGCTTTGATACCAACTGAAGTTCCTAACTTCACCCTAAAATCTACTACTTTGTGATACTGAGAGGGGGGTAAATTGGTATCACATCCCTTAAAAATACACTCTTGTAAGGTAGTTTGTGAACAACTTCAAACTCTTCTCAAAAGTCAATCTTTCTCAGATTTGACTAAGGTAGATCTATTATTACCTACTAATCACAATAGTCCCCAAAGTCACCTTTCATACACCTTGCTTATTAGACAGATCAAATGTTTTTGATTAGGTCTTCTTTAGGCTATGAGTTTGATGATACTTTAATTGCGTTCATAACTCAATTCAAATCATAGAATGTAAATCAAAGTAAGGACACAAGAGATTTACGTGGTTTCATCGATGTGATGTACGTCCACGATGGTAGGGACTCTTCCTCTACTAAGACAATCTACTATATTTGAGAATACCAGTGTGGTACTTCCAATGTTCACAATGTAGTCACAACGGATGTCTTAATCCTTTGTTCCTTTCACTATTGCAAATTCAAAGCAAGTACAATACAAAGAGTGACACTTACTGTGTCTACCCTTCTTCTAACTTGTCTTGCCTTTGTTGAATTGAATAGGCTACTTTATTACTGCTTAGAAGTTCACCACAACACTCTTTAACCTCTCTTGAAGAAATCTAGAAATACGTTGAGTTCTTTCAAATGTTTCACTGAATTCCTTCTCCAAGTTGTTTCACATAACTCCTACTTTCACTGTCTCACGACTTCACGGCTTGCACTCACGCTTCTAATCTGCCGTTTCACATCTCACGACATACCCCACACTTTTGAATAGTCACACTGTTATACGTTTTGGTCTCATGCTGTTGCATGTTTTGGTCTCACACCGATGCACGTTCTGGTCTCATGCCTTCACATGTTCTGGTCTCACGTATCAGATTTGCACTCACTTCGCTGTTCTATAGCCTTACGAATACCAGATCTGCTCTTCTGGTGATATGTTTTTCCACGTTTGCTCTCCCAATGGTCTGTCTCTCTCTTATGGTGGTGGTTCTCTCTCTCTTCCGGAGGTGGCTCTTCATTTATGGTGGTAGCTTTATTTTTTTGGTGATGGCTCTCATTTATGGTGGTGGCTCTTCGTTTTTGGTGGTGGCTCTTCATTTTCTCTCTCACCATCTAGCCGTGTCGTTTGTTTCTCTCTCACCGTCCAATCATGTACCCCTGTTCTGCTATCCACTCTTATTTGGTTGTCTCTCGTTTTCTCTCCTTTCCAATCGGCCATGTTGTCCGCTTATCTCCCTTTTCTGCCAGTTGTCTATTTTTGTCCTTGTCATCCAGCTGGGTCTCCTTTCTTTTGCAGGTGGTGTTTTGTTGTGCTCTATTTTTCCGTATTGTCTCCTTTCTTTTTCCATCCGCTTTTCATTCTGCCGTCCAGCCCCCCATTTGCCGTATCTGATTTTCTCTCTTTTCTACTGATGGTGTAGGGTTGCCATGTGGTTTTACTTCCTTGTCCCCCATATAGCTTCAAATTACTCTCTTGTCCCTCTATGTGGCTTTACTTTATTGCCCCTCCATGTCAAATTACTTGCACACTGAAATCTAGTTGACAATAATTACAACCCATACAAGGTTGTGGGAACAACAAGGGGATATAAACTTGTTAAAGGAAAAAAAATTCAATTTTGAAGGATTTTGTTGGTGCTGTAGTAAGTATGGGCATAAGGATAGTGTGTATTGAAGTAATAGGCCTATAATAAAGAGAAATGTGAGGCAATAATCTAGGGGGAGACTCTATCAAGAAAAGAGACAACCTTAAGTGAAAAGAAGTCAAATTCCATTAAAAAATGAATTTGATATATTGGAAGAAATGTATGGAAGATATGAAAAGGCTAGATATACTACTAAGAAATGCTTGACATTGTTGCCTAGTCAAAGAATGCAAAGGAAAACATCTACATATGCTCCTATGTTTGGCTAAAGAAGAAAAAGAGGAAGGGAAATGACAATGGTTGTGGAAGTAGCCTTAAAAGCTTCCAAGAAAAAAAGGTCATGGATCCTTGATAGTGGCTACTCTTCACACATGACAGGAGACTTTAAGGTGCTAAAGGAAGTAGAAAAATATAATGGAGGGTTAGTCACATTTGAAAATGATGGTGCTTTTAAGATTAAAGTTGTTGGTGCTATTAAAATTGGTGTAGAAATGCTAAAATAAGAGGACATGCTTTATGTTAAAGGGCTAAAATACAATCTAATTAGTATTAGTCAACTTTGTGATGATGGGCATAAAGTTAATTTTAGCAAAAAAGTAGCTATATGGTAAAATGATTAAGTGATAGTGCTATTTTTACAAATGGAGAATGAACAAATGGAAACTTATACCATGTTTCCAACAGTAAAAACACATGCTACATAAGCATCGAAGATGAGAAGTTGTTGTGTCATAAGAGATTAGGACATCTTGCATAAAAAGGGCTAAACAAATTATCCAAAAATGAAATTATGAAAGATATACCCATGCTGAGAAGACAAAGAAATACCATTTGCAGCATTTTTCAAAAAGGAAGATGGTAAATGCCACCCATAAAAATGTGGAGATTTAAACAAAGAAGCCATTAGAGGTCATTCATTTAGATTTCTATAAACTTAGAAGGCAAAAATTATTAAAGGTATAGGAGGCTAGTTGAAAATCAGTAGGAGAGAACAAGTAAAAGGCTTAGGACAGACAATGGGACAGAATACACTTGTAGTGAATTTAAAAATTATTTGGAGAAGCATGGAGTGAAGCATGAATATGTTAGTCCCTATACACCCTAACAAAATAAAGTGGTTGAGAGAAAGAATAGAAGCCTAGTGAAGATGGCAAGGACTATTTTGGCTAAGTATAGTACCTCACATGGCTACTAGAAAGAGGCTATTATTACTACTTAGATTTAAAATAGATGCTTGTTAAGACCATATATAGAGAAGACACCCTATTAGTTATGGAATGGAAAGAAGTGAAGTGTAAAACATTTTAAAGTATTTGGAAGCCCGTGCCTTATTAAAGTCAAAGGTAAAAATCTTGAAAATTTTGATGAGAAGGTTGATGAAGACATATTTATGGGCTGTGTACCAAATGGAAGAGGCTTTAGATGTTACAACAGAAGGCTGTAGAAAATTGTAGATGGCTTTGATGTTGAAGTGACTAAAGATGATTCCACAATGCAATCACAACATAAGGAAGGTGAATGCTATGTGTGATAATGAAAAGTAATATGAAAATGATAAATTAGAGGCTGTTCAACATAAGGAAGACATTGATTCTCAAATTACAAGGGATAAAGAAAATGAATTAAGGCATTTCCAAACTTACAAAAGAGTTAGAGTTAAAGTTGAGGCTAAAAGCATTATTAGTAGCAAAGAGGATTCTATGTAGACTAGAAGAATGCTAAAAAGTGTTGAATAAACCCCATTGATCTCCATAGTTGAACCCAAGTTAATGGAAGAAGCATTAAATCATAAGGAATGTGTTTCATGGCATAATAAGAAGCAAAATTCGATGACTCTTAGCACTGCAGAGGTTTAATATGTAGCTGCTACTCAGGTTTGTACTCAAATGCTATGGATGAAACAACAACTTAAAGATTTAAAGGTGGATGTGCAGTTGCTATTGTTGATTGGTTATGACAACCAAAATACCATCAATTTATCAAAGAATCCTGTTTAACACTCAAGATCTAAACATATTGAAATCAAATACCACTTTATTAAAGAAAATAGGGAGAAAATGAAGTAAAGTTGGCGTATGTGGCTACCACAGAGCAAGTTGTAATTATATTCACTAAACCTATATTAAGAGAGATGTTCCAAAAGTTAAGGCTAAACTTATGTATTCAACCACCCCTTAGAAGCTGAGGTATGCCTCTACCTCCCTTAACCTTCCCTGTTCTATTATTCTTTGGATTTGTTGTCAAAAGGAAGAGATATTTTGCATAAATCTAAAGAGAGTATATATACTGATCAAAAGGGGGAGCAACTTGATAAATGTAAAGGGAAAAATCAAATTAAGGGGGAGAAATTGTCAAGGGGGAGAAGTAGAAAAAAGGGGGAGTTAAAAAAAATTAAGGTTGTTTCTAATTGGTATCATGCCCACATGTAAAAAGGGAGACTTATGTTTTAAAGGGAGCTATGAATGTCAAAAGTGGGATCTTTCTTTTTGCTGACACTACTACTTGTGCTTAATTGTTGATTTATGGATTCAATGTGTTACTAACAAATCCAAAGGGGAAGATTGTTAAACCTATCTTTGATGGCTAATGTTGGATTTATTGTCAACAGTATCTTATATGTTTGTCCTTATTGATCTGATGTTATCAGTGCCTTTGAGATGTATTTGCTATAATTACAAAGTGTTAATAGTTGATTTATTCAAGGGTTAAGGAAGATGGTGTTGATGGAAAGTGATAAGAATGAGGAGAGAAAGTAGGGTTGAAATCAAGATACTGCAAGCCCCACTTTGTGCTACCAAAAATGACAAGTTGATTCAAATTACTGGTGGTATTTTGGCTATAAAAAAAGTACTAGTTGTTGCTTCTATCATTGTGTTTAGTAGTGACACTACAAGATACTTGTTGGGTATGAGTCAATACTAATTGTTGACCCTATATTTAAGGAGTCACTGTTAACCATTGACTTTAAATTCAAGTTAGGACAACTTTAAATTCAAGGAATTAATGTTAACCATTAATGATAGAGCAACCATAAACTCAAAAGCATATAAATACCCATATAGTTACCAAGAGAGTAGATAATAAAAGGAGAAATGGATCAATAGACAAAAAAATGACAAAGAGCAAAAAAAAAAAGGCGAAGAGTGAGCAAAAACTAAACAAGAAAAAGTAGTAGAAACTCAACAAGAGAGACTACTAGAGAAAAATAGGTAGTGGTAAAAGAGAGAACAACAAGTAGCGGTAGAAAAGAGAAACTCGACAAAGGTAGAAAGTTGAGATCACAGGGGTAGAGATTTGAAACTGACAAAAGCAAAGAGTTGAGATCGACAAAGAGAGAGTAATGAGTACAGTAAAGAGAAAGCTGTGAAACCAATAGAAAGAGAGCAAAGACCGATAGTGAAGAGAAAATAGTAGAAAGAAATGAAAAGATTAGTTTCTGTAACATCATCTTATGCATATGAAGAGATCTTGCTTATGAGAGTTTTTGTTATAATCTTTTTATTTATTTCTTTGAAAAAAGGTGGGAAACCCTTGGGGTGATCAAGAGATTACTGTAAGTGGTCAATGAGTGATCCTTTCATAGTGGTTAAGGAGAGATCCTTCCACTTTATCAGTTGTATCCCTTAATTGCAAGAGTAGATCATGTGATCTAGAAGTGATCCTATCACATCGTGGTATAACTCACACATTATGGGTGAACCACATAAAAATTCTATGTGGTCTTGGGTGCTTGTACTTACTTGACATTCATACAACCATTCTTGCATAAGGAAGTAAAATAAAATTAGATCATAGACTTTAACAGGTCACAAAGGTTTAATCTAGACATATTTATAAAAAATAAGCATCTCATACTAATTCATCCCCTCTCCCTGTTAGTGTGAGATCTAAGAAAATTCTTATCAAACTTATTATTCTAAAAGGATATATTGAATTACTTGTCATCATGGGTTTAAACTAAGGATGAGCAAAGTAACGATAAAGTTGGTAATGGTCAACCTTTTGTCTTTATACAACATGATATAACGGAGATTAGGATTATATACATTAAATGCCATTATGTCAATCAAGCAGTTAAAGATGAAGTTCCTTATCTCGCATAAAATTATAAGGTGAATATTGAACAAAAGCATGAACATAAACTCCAAGTGGCTTGGATAAAGGGTCAAGGGAAAAAAACCTATTATGGACATTGTAAGCTAAGATTACTAACTTGATGGACAAGAGAAAAGAGGAGTACTTGCTAAAAGGTCAATTGAGATTTATTTAAATTTGTTTGATATGTCATAAATAGTTCAAATTAGATAATAGCTAGAAAGAAAGTGGTAGATGATCATATTGCTTTACTTTGCTCACATTTGAAAGGCTTTACATAGGTGCCTTTGGACATGTATGGGGTTAACTTGGAGGTCATGGTCTATAAACTATTTATAAATAAGAAGCACCTTGTTACCAAACAAAAGAAATGTAACATGTCCTAAGAAAGACAACTTGTCATGAAAAAAGGGGTTAAGAGACTAATTAAGGCCAACTTTATTTGTAAGGTGATGTACCTTAAATAGTTGGCCATTGTCATGATAGTGGAAAAGCATAATAGGAAGTGTTGAATATGTATATATTCCACTAATCTAAATAAAGCCTACCTAAAGTATAATTATTCTTTCCCTTGCTTTAACCACTTAGCCAATGGAACAATAAGTTACAAACTACTAACATTTACTAGGGTATTCTTAGGCTACAATTAAATACCATTACATAAGCTTAAACAAAAGAAGATGCCATTCATAATAGAGCAAGGTATGTATTACTAAAAAGTCATGTCATTTGGCCTAAAAAGTCATGAAGCAATATGTTAGACTTATCAGCAAGATGTTTTGATGCCAGATAAGGATTGTGAAGGTTTATGTGAATGATATGCTAGTAAAGAGGCGAATGTCTTAGATTATGTAAAAGACCTTAAGGAAAAGTTTACAATTTTGAACTACGATAGGATGCAGCCTAACCCTATAAAGTGCACCTTTAAGATTTAATCAAGAAAATTTTTAGGCCTTTTAGTCTCAAATAGAGGAAATGAGGTAAATGAGGAGCAATAAAAGCAATCCAAAAGCTCCTTTATTTAATGAAGCTTAAGGACATCTAATTTATTATTAGAATGTTAGCTTACCTTAGCTAGTTTATATCTAGATCAAGAGATAATTAATTCTCCATCTTTCATAAATCAATAAGTTAGCATGCATGGTGATCATGGTCAAAATTCTACAAACATGCTTTTAGGTGTATAGGATAATAGTCCTTATTGAGAAACCATTAAGGCTTCATCGTCTGGAGTTTGTAGGTTATTTATTGCAATGGTTGGTTAAGTTAGGGGGATTCAATGTATGTTTCAATCTCATGTTGTAGTCAAAGCTTAGTCCCTTGATGACTTTATAAATGAGTGCATAGGCCTTAATGAGAACAATAGAGAAATCCCTAAAATGAAAAGATAAACTTACATGTTGATTGATCCTTTATCAAGGAAGGTAGTGGCACTAGACTAATGTTTGTAAGGCTAGGAGAAGTTACACTAGAGTATGCCTTATGGTTTAGATTCTTGGCCTTAAATAATAAAGTTTACTAGGAAGCTCTTATCATTAGATGAACATAGCATAAGTCTTAAAAACCAAATATCTCCAAATTTATGATAACTCTTAACTAATTGTTGGCCAAGTAAAGGACAAATATAAAGCAAAGGGAGACTTTATGGCCAAATACTTGGTTAAAGTCCAAGTGATATAGGCAACCATTAAAAAGCAAGGTTCCATGTTTTAAATCAAATGGGTTCCATGAGTTAAGAACATTGGAGTAGACATATTATCAAGCTCTTAATAAAGCTCAAACATTAAATTTGGGTTAAGTAATGCTTAATAAGACTTTGAAAAGGTCCAATTATAAAAAAAAACAATTGAAGTAACCTTTCAAATATTTCTTAGATAGGTCCCATTATTAATACCTCCAAGTAGTTAAGCTTTTACAAAAAAAAATGGGGGCAAAACAAGTAGAACATAAGGTAGTAAAATGTGTCATCCAAAATTATTGGCTATATAAATATGATGAGTAAAAATTTATCTATTTATTTCTTTTTACATATAGTTGATTTTAATAAATTTTATATCTGTTTAAATTAATTATAATATGTTTTGTGACTTAGGTATGTTTTGGAGAAGTTTTGAGAATTTGTACTTTCAGTAGGTAAATTTTTAGCATTTTATCATTTTGATTTTTATCACTTATTTCAAGTTTTTCATTAATTTAAAGATTTAGATTAAAAATGTGGTCTTTAGTAAAATTGTAGTAGACATCTCAAATTTTCTAGGTTGGGGTATATAAGTCTAAGTCGAATTTTATTTAGATTTTGAGACATGACTTCAAAGACAAGGTTGAAAATGGAAGTTTAAATCCAAATTGAATTAGGATTCTTGTTTGAGCACAAAGTACTTAAATGGGTATAACTTAAACCTCAAACATTCAAATTAGGTTATTCAAACATCTATTTTTAATTTTGCATTCTAGCTTATAATTCTTATGAAAATACACAAGCCTAAATCCATTATTTAATGGTCTAAAAATAGTTGAGAATTCTTAGTAGAATTCACGATAGCTTGGAATTGGTTAATCTTAGTTTTTAGATCATAATTGGGACTTTGAACCTTTATTTTATGCAAGACTAAATGTGTTAGAAAGTTAAAGAAGAAGGTTATAACTTTGACAAAGAGGTAAACCCTAATTATTTGGAAATTAGCTTGGAACTTATTATAGGAATTCTATCACAGTTAAGGAAACAAACTTATTATAACCTTGAAAGTTTAGGAGAATTTTTAAGAGTGCCTTAGTTGTTGAAAAGGAATTTTTCTTATGATTGATATGTAAAACTTTTAGGAAATTAATATGAACCTTTTTAGCTGTTGAAAAGGAAAAAAAACAAAAAAGAGAAAAAACCAACACAAGGAAGGTGTTAAATAGTCTTAAAAGAATTTAGTTTGTAAATATGTATAATGAGGGTTTTTCAACAAATTTAGGAGATTTAAAAATGTTGATATTTTGATGAAATAGATTATTTGATTATGCTAATCTCTCTTTTATTAAGATTGTTCAATTTTTTTGATTAAATTGTTAAATGATTATTTATTTAATTGATTTGGTTAGGCATATTGAATTAATTCAATGAATATTAATTGCTAGAGTTAGGGATTAAGACTTGTATTTATCATTTTTCTAATCATTGAGCATTAATTAAAAGTAAGGGATTATTGACAAGGCTTTTTTCTTATTATTATGAATAACTTAATGCAAATTAAACATTTCAAGTTTGTGTAATTAATGTTTAAATTAACCTATTTTTCTAATTTTAAAGGTTCATAGTATATAATCTTAAAAAGCTTGTTTTAGAGGTATAATTGTTAGAATCTAAGTAAAATCTTATTTTACTTAGTGAATATTTAAGGAAGAATTTAGGTAATAAAACTTGTTGTTATCTAGGGTTAATAGTTCCAATAAAATTTAGATAATAATATAAATAATTAAAAGTATAAAATATCATGGTTATGAGTAAACTTGAAATTAAAATTTTATTGATCGATATTTTTAAAAATTGTTTTGTTTACATAAGAACATGTCTTACAAGAAATCTATAAAGACATACATAGAAATCATAAGGGAACTCACCTTAGTTACCAAAACTTAAAAGCAATGATTTAATTAGATAATAATGAATGTGTTGTGTGTGTTAATGATTTAGTAATGTATCTTAATTGCTAACAACACTATTCACTCTAATCTCAACCCCTAAGCCATTTGCCTAATGAGGGCTTGATCTTATAGGCCTTTTTCCTTATGTTAAAGGGGGTTAAGGTTATTTGTTGTTGTAATTATGGACTACTTCACTATGTGGTTGAAACCCAAAACATAAACTTCCACTGCTATCAAGCAAATAGAGAACTTTGCATAGGAACATGTTATTTGTAGCTTTAAAATTCGTAAGGTATTCATTGTGTATAATGGAAAGTAGTTTAATAAAGAGAAATTTCAAAGCTTTTTCTTGAACTTAAACATTTAGTTGAAGTTTTTGATGGTTAAGCACCCTCAAATCAATGGTTAGGTGGAAAACACGAACAAAAGCATAATCCTTACCTTAAGAAGTGTATAGAAAGGAAGAAAGTACTGTTGGTAGACAAGCTCCCAAGGGTTAGTCCTATGAGCTTATTGTATATATTGAAGAATTGGTATGGGAGAAACCTTTTAACCTTAACCTTTAGAACAAAATCCATGGTTATAATTGAAATAAGCAAACTAGCCATAAAAATTTATACTTTGAAGAAGAAGACAATGACAAAGCATTAAGATAACTTGTACTCTGTGGATAACAACCAAAAAAGTAAACTTTCATTCAAATAATAACATATTAAAGAAAAATGACCTAATTCAGCCATGAAAGGATAAAAGAGTGTTTCTTCACCAAAGAAGACCTCATCCTTAAAGCATGAGAGCCAATAAGAATTATGAAGGGACTAGCAAACTCATGCCAAACTAAATAAGAGCCTAAGTCCAAAAGGAGAAAAAAAAAAATAGATTGTCCCAAGAAGTTATTGATTTAAACAAGTAGTTGGACATTTATAACATAAAACTATACCAACCTTTGAGTATATTTTTTATTGGATAACCCCATCATATGTGTATTATGCAAATTTGAGTAACCTTTTATTATGTACACTTTTTATGAAGAAATAAAAAAGCCATCATTTCTTTTTATGATTCAATCTTTCCTACTAATAAGATGGGTAAGCCTAGCTTTTAAGCTAACTCACTTCCAAAAGTGAGCTCTCCAAAAAAGATCTAGCCTTAGCAATTTAAAAGTTGACCAATCTAAAAGGCTAGCTTGCTTTGAAAGTAGACTCACTACAAAAAACTTGGTTTAGTAAGTCTCTAATAAACATTTATGAAGGGCTAAATTGCCTAATCAAGTGAGCTTTATAAAGATAGCCTTATTAAACAACTAGTTAACTCATAATCATAAGTTAACCTATTTGGTAGGCTAGCTTATAGTTAGCTCACACTAAAAGCAAGCATTCCAAAAGAATTATGGATGACAAAATATGTAGATGAGAACCTTTTTAAGTCTTACACTGAGAGGGGGGTGAATCAGTGTGATACATGCACTTTTTACAAATCGATCTAGATTTAACTTCTATGACTTGTTAGAGCCAATGATCCAATTTTTTATCTTTCTCTTTTATATGAGTGCAACTATATGAATATAAGTTAATGTGCAAGCACCTAAGTATATAAAATAATTTTTACGTGATTCGCCTACAATGTGTGAGCTATGTCCACAGAGTGATAGAATCACTCCTAAATCACATAATTTACTCTTGTTATTAAGGGATACAATTTGGTTGTGGAAAGATCACTCCTTAACCACTTCTAGTGATCTCTTGTCAAGGAGTTGATTTCCTGATCAAGGTGTTGATCTCTCGATCAAGCCAAGGGTAAGCCACCTTTATTCAGCTAATTTATCAAGAGTTTACAGTGAAACCATTCTTGGAAAATGATCACTTAATGTGTATAGATTGCTAGTGAAAAATATAGATCTTTTCCTTCCATTGTTACTGATGTTGTCTCACGCATTATTGGTGCTGCCTGCACATGCTATTATTGCTGCCCGTTGCACTGCTTTGATGTTCGCACATACTGCTACTACTGTCTGTGTGCACTACTGCTATCTGCACATGCAATTATACTATCGTACATGTTGCTACTATCCACATAGGCTGCATCTGGTGTCTGCATGCACTATTGCTATCTGTACATGTTGCTGCTTTTGTCCGCACGCATTACTCTTATAGTTTTGGTAGTTGGCCGTGCTACACTTACTGGTATAGCCTCTTAAATGTGCTACTGCTATCCGTACATGCTACACCTATTGTCTATGTGTGCTGCTACTTCTATTTGCACGCATTGTTATTGTTTGCATGCACTACAGTTGTTGTCTATACATGTTGTTGCTATTGTCTGTGTGCATTATGGCTGTTTGCTCACACTGTTGCTGTTGTCTATTCATGTTGCTGTTGTTATTTGCACATATTGTTGCTGTCATCCACATATGCATGGGCTGGTATTACTACTTGCACATTCTCCTATTGCTGTTCGCATGTTCTGCTATTGCTGATTTGGCCACTGGGCCTGTTACACTTATTGATTTGGTTGCTGGACATGTTGCACTTGCTAGTCTAGTGTCCCAGACGTGCTGATGGTACTACTAGTCCCTCCTAGACCTGTTGCTGGTGCTTGTCTGCTGGTTTGCTCGTGTAAGGACCTGCTGCTAATGCTGTTGGTGCATGTCTACTGGTTTATTGGTAGAGTGACTCTTGCTGGTGCAAGTCCATTGGTTTACTAGTGCAGGGACCACCTTCTGTTAAACCTGTAATCTGCACCTCTTTATGCAGTTGCTAACAACTTCTGCTAGACTTGCTAGTGGCTACTAGTTCTAGTATAGGCTCTCTTTGCTACTGGTTCTGGTATAGGCTCCTAGATTGCTTCTAGTTTGCTATTGGTTTTAATATAGGCTTTTGGATTACTTCTGGTTTGCTTGGTTCTAGTATAGGCTCCCAGATTGTCTCCGACCTTCAGGTTTATCTCCCTTATTGCAGGACCTTCTGGTGTGTCTCCCTTGCTACAGGTCCTGGTTTGTCTCCCTTGCTACAAGACCTACTGGTTTGTCTTCCTCATTGCAGGATTCACAAGTTGCTACACCACCTTCTAGTTTGTCTCCCTTAGCTACTGGATTCATAGGTTGTTGTAACTTGGTAAGGGCTAGATATTGCAAGTGCTGGTGAGGGCTGACTGTTGCAACTTAGTGGTTTGTTGGTATGGTGAACAACTACTAATTCTCAGACTTGTTGTTGCACATTCTGATTTTTTGCTTGATTCCTAAGCGTGCTTTTGCTGCTGGGAAGCCTTCTAAGGTGCTGTTGGTCTGCTGGAAAACCTCCCAGATGTGTTGGTGTGGTGGACGACTGCTGCTATCACCTTCGTGAAGGACGACTACAACTGTTACCTTCATAAGGGCCGACTGCTGGTTTGTTGGTGAAGGCTAGCTACTTTGCCACCTCTTTCTCTCCTTCTTGGTTGGTTGCTTGTCTCTCCCTCATGGTTGGCTACCTTGCTCTTCCTTTTGGTTGGCTACATCTCCCTTAGTGACTGCCTCCTCTCTTATTGTTCACCTCTTCTTTTGGCCTTAGGTTTACCATTCACCTCTCTTTGGCCAGCTCTCCTAATTTTTTATAGTACTCCTTACAAGATGCATAAGGATATTTATAAAGCCTTGAGATTAAGGTTACATAATCATTAACAGTCATCGTTGATATGCAAATCGGTTTTTCCCAATGACCTCTCTACATCTCAATGACATTCATAACCTCAAATCAACAAATATAACTATGTGAGATGGTGTTGACAACAAATCCAACATTAGCCATTAAAGATGGACTTAACAATATCCCCTTTTGGATTTGTTAGCAACACATTAAATCCAATAATGCACATATAACAATTGTCGACATTTATTGCTTCCTCTACACATTATTATTCATAGCTCCCCTTAGAATATGCATCACTTGCTATTCCCCTTTTCTGCTTCTCTCCTTTAAAAAGTTATCCCCTTTTATCCATCAAGCTACTCCCTTTTTTATAAGTATACACCTTCTTTGAATTTATGCAAAATATCTCCCCTTTTGACAACACATCCAAATAATAATAAAAGAGGAAAGGGGAGAGGGGTTAAAGGCAAACCTTAGCCTTTAAGGGGTGGCTGAATATATAAGTTCAACCACTTTTGACGAAGACGTCCCAATCTTCTATGCTACAACACATTCTCATTTTTGGTGCTTATGTAGCATGTGTTTTTGCTTCTTAAAACTTGTTATAAGTTTCCATTTGTTCTTTCGCCCTTAATAAGATAACACCATCACTTAATCTTTTTATTGTGCAACCACTCTTGTTAAAAGTAACTTCATGTCCATCATCATAAAGTTGGCCAACATTGATAAGATTGTGTTTTAGCCCTTCAACATGAAGCATTTTCTTTGATTTCAGCTTTTCTACACCAATTTTAGTAGCACCAATACCTTTAATCTTTAAGAAACCATCATTGCCAAATTTGACTGATTCTCTATTATATATTACTACTTCCTTGAACATCTTGGAGTCTTTTGTCATATATGAAGAGCAACCACTATCTAAGATCCATGGCTTTTCTTTCTTGGAAGCTTTTAAGGCTACTTCCAAAACCATAGATGTTTCTCTTCCTCTTCTTCTTCTTTGGCCGAATATAGGAGCATATGTAAGTGTTCTCCTTTGCACTTTTTAATCGGGTAGCAATGTTTGGCCGAATGTGGGAGCATGTATGGGTGGTCTCCTTTGCACTCTTTGACCGTGCAATAATGTCAAGCAATCTTCAGCAATGTGTCTAGCCTTTTTGCATCTTCCATAGATTTCTTCCAACACATAAAATTTCTTCCTCAGTGGAATATGACTCTTTCCACTTAAGACTGCCTCATTTCTTGATAGAGTTTCCACTAGATTCTTGCCTCACATTCCCCTCCATTATAGGTCAAGTATTCTAACAAGCATTAGCCTTATGCCCATACTTACCACAACTTTAGCAAAATCCTTTGAATCTGGATTTTCTTCTTTTACCAAGTCTATGTCTCCTATCTTCAGCAACTATTGTGGTAATCTTCTCTCCATTTTTGACAACCTGTCTCCTTTGGTAGGAGTCTCCACCACGTCTTTCCTAACCTATTTTAACTTGGGTTGGTCTCTCTTCTCCATCACATCATTGTGCTTGCTTTTGGGCACAAACATAATTTTCTCTTTTTTTTTTCTACCTTTTCACTAGGCTTTTCAATGTAGCCAAGTCCTTTCTTCCACTTGGAATAAGGTCTTTGATTGATTAGACAATCATCCAACTTTTTGGTAACATATTCCTTGATGGCATTTGTTAATGATGACTCTCCTTTCACTTTTATTGCCTGCATAAAGCTTTCTTCATGCTTCCTTAGCTCAGACTCAGCCTTGTAAAGCTTGGCTTCCAAAGTTGGCATCTTTTGCTCTTATGCAATCACCTTAACACCAAGATCTTTGTGTATCTTGCTCTGCTCTACCTCAAGCACAATTAGCTCTTCAATTCTCTTTAAGTTCTCCTTTTTTGCTTTAAACTCCTTTACCTTCACCTGGAGATTAGATTCATCGGCAAAAGAATTTTCACACAGCTTCTTGAGATGAATTACCTCTTTTCTAGTTTGCTGTTTTTATGTAAACAAGCTTTCAACTCATTCTTAAGTTGTTGCAACAACTCATCCTCTTCCTCTTCTGTTAATTCCTCCTCACTTAAAGATTTTTGGTCATCATTTACTTAAGTGACCAACACATCCTTTGTAGCCTCATCATCAGAATCATCATCAACTTTTTTTTTTTAGAATCCTCTTCATCTAGCTTGTTTAAATAATTTCTTCTTTTGGATATGAAGAATTGCTTTTTCCCTTTAGCATTTGCATTTTTAGTATTAGGATAGCTAGATTTCTTTGTTCTTTACCTTGGGGTAGGCTTATCATCATCATCATCATTACTTGCTTCTATTCTCTTTGGGTAGTCCACAGCAAAGTACCCTATATCTCCATAGCTAAAGCACTTCAAAGGTAGTTTTCCCTTGTATTACCCTTTTCCTTTCCTTATATTGTTGGTGATGTACACCAAAACTTTATCCAATTGACGATCACCATCTTCTTTTAAGCTACTGTCAAATTCTTCTTCTTGGTCTTTAATCTTTAATTTCTTTATTGCCTCAAAGGCTAGCTCCTTATCTACCTTAGACTTCTTTTCTTTTTTCCTTGGGGCTATTCTCATTTCATAAGCCACTAATATCTTGTGTAGGTCATCTAAGGACAGCCTATTCAAATTTTTATCTTCCATAGAAGAGATTTTGGCATTGTAAGCTTTTTGCAAGGTTCTAAGTATTTTCCTTACCACAGTGGCATCATAAATCTCCACTTCGTAACCTCTAATGGAGCATACAATTTCATTAACTCTTATGAAGAATGCATTTATAGTCTCATTATTCTGCATTTAGCTTGGCTTCCTTCATGACCTTGTCTCCATCATAAATGTTCTTCAATTTGTCCCAAATTTGCTTAGTTGTGTTGCACCCTATCACTTTGAAGAATTCTTTGTCTGATAAGGAGGCATATAAGGCATTTTTTACCTTTCCATCACACTACAAATTCTTCTTATCAATCGATGTCATAAGATCACCTTTAGCAACAAGGATGAAGCCACTAATAGTAGACTTAAACACATCAAGACGAAGGGACATTAGATATGAAAGCATTTTATTTTTCCATAATTGATAATTTTATTCGTCAAATGTAGGGATGTCCTTACTGTCAATATTGTTCATACTATCCATAATCTTAATCAGTAATAGAGATAAAAATTCACATAATAATAAACAACCCTAAATCAAAGCAGACAAATTGGATCAATAAAAGAACTGGACTCTGATACCACTTGATAAGGACCATTTTAGGTCTTATACTGAGAGGGGGGTGAATCAGTATGAGATATGTACTTTTTACAAATCGATCAAAATTTAACCTTTGTGACTTGTTAGAGCCAACGATCCAATTTTTTATCTTTCTCCTTTTTGTGAGTGCAACCGTATGAATAAAAATCAATGCGCAAGCACCCAAGTATACACGATAATTTTTATATCGTTCACCCATAATGTGTAAGCTACATTCATAGTGTAATTGGATCGCTCATAAATCATATAATTCACTCTTGATATCAAGGGATACAATTTGGTTGTGGAAAGATCACTCCTTAATTGCTTGTGGAAGGATCACTTCTTAACCACTTACAATGATCTCCTGATCAAGCCAAGGGTAACCTGCCCTTATTCAACTAGTTTATCAAGAGTTTATAGTGAAACATTTCTCAGATAACGATCACTCCATGTGTACAAATTACTAGTGCAAAATATGGATCTTTTCCTTCCTTGTTGCTGGTGTTGTCTAACCTATTCCAGTATTGCCTGCATGCGTTGCTATTACTACCCGTTACATTGCTCTAATGTTTGCATGCATTACTGCTACTGTCTATGCACAATAATGCTATGTGCACGCACTATTGTTATCCTCACGTGCTACGTATGCTGTTCACATGTGCTGATAAAATCTGTATGCACTACTGCTTCTATCTGCATGCATTGCTCTCACTGTTTTAGTTGTTAGGTGCACTACACTTATTGGTATAACACCCTGGACATGTTGCTGCTATCTACACGTGTTGCACCTATTGTCCGTGCGCTATTGCTATTTGTTCACATCACTATTACTGTCTACTCATGCTATTGTTGTTATCTACGTGTGCTGCTACTATCTGTTTGCATTGCCAATGCTATCCACACATGCTGCTACTACTATCTGCACATGCATGGGCTAGTATTGCTACCTACGCATTCTCTTATTATTGTTTGCACATGCTGTTATTGCTGATTTGGCTGCTACGCCCGCTGCACTTATTAATTTGGCTATTGGACGTGCTACACTTGCTGGTATAGTCTCCCAAACATGCTATTGGTGTTGTTAGTGCATGCTTGTTGGTTTGTTGATGGAGTGATCTCCTGCTGGTGCTATTGGTGTAGGGCTGCTGGTTTGTTGGTGTAGGGACTTCCTTTTGCTACACCACCTTTTGCCAGACCTACAATCTGTACCTCTATTTATGCAGTTGTTGGTTCTTTAACACCTTTTGCTAAACTTGCTAGTGGCTACTAGTTCTAGCATAGGCTCTTGGATTGCTTCTGATTTGCTATTGTTTCTAGTATAGACTCCCAGATTGCTTCTAGTTTTCTTGGTTCTAGTATAGGCTCCCAGATTGTCTCCTTTGCTACTAAACCTTCAAGTTTGTCTCCTTTGCTACAGGTGCTTCTGGTGTGTCTTTCTTGCTGCAGGACCTCCTGGTTTGTCTCCCTTGTTGTAGGACCTAGTGGTTTGTCTTCCTTTCTGGTTTGTCCCCTTGACTGCTAGATTCACAAGTTGTGTAACTTAGTAAGGGTGTGGTTGTTGCAACTTGATAAAGGCCAAAAGCTGTAGGTGCTAATAAGGGCCAACTGCTACAACTTGGTGGTTTGCTAGTGTGTTGGCCAGCTGCTAATTCCTGGAGCTGTTGCTACACGTTTTGATTTTTTTCTTGATTCCCAAGTGTACTTCTACTACTGGGAAGCCTTCTAAGGTGCTGCTGGTTAGCTAGAAAACCTCCTGGATATGCTGGTGTGGTGGCCAATTGTTGCTGTCACCTTTGTGAGGGTCGGCTGTTGGTATGTTGGTGAGGGTTGGTTGTTTTGTTGCCTCTTTCTCTCCCTCTTGGTTGACTGCTTGTCTTGCCCTTTTGGCCGACTGCCTTGCTCTTCCTCTTGGCTGGCTACACCTCCCTTGGTGGCTGCCTTCTCTCATACCGTTCACCTCTCCTTTTGAATTTAAGTTTGTCGTTCATCTCTTTTTGGCAAGCTTTCTCAATTTTCTGCAGCACATCCCCTTCTTGGAAGGCGCATAGGGGTATTTATAGAGCCTTGAGATTAAGGCTACACGATCATCAACATTGATTCCTAAAGGTTGCCCTACAACCAACGAATTAATGGTCAAACCTAAAATTTATGGTCAATGGTCCATGGTCAACAGTCAATAGTCAATCTTGACCCTTAAAATTTAAGGTCATGATCAACATTGACTCCTCAACATTAAGGTTAACCTGTCATCACCATTTTTTCCCAATGACCTCTTAACATTTCAACAATATTCATAACCTCAAATTAACACATATAAAATTGTGTGAGATGGTGTTGACAACAAATCTAACATTAGTCATCAAAGATGGGCACAATACATGTAATTCAAAAAGCTAATTGATAAGAACCTTGTTAGGGCTTACATTGAGAGGGGAAGGGGGTTAATTAGTGTGAGATATTCGCTTTTTACAAATATGTTCAGATTAATCTCTATAACTTGTTAGAGTTGATGATCCAATTATTTATGTTGCTTATTTATGTGAGCACAGTCGTATGGATATCAATCAAGTATGAGCACCAGAGAACACATAACAACTTTTACGTGGTTTACCCACAATGTGTGAGCTACATCCACAGTGTGATAGGATTGCTCCTAAATCATACATTCCACTTTTATTATCATGGGATACAATTATGTTGTGGAAGGATTACTCCTTAACCACTTATAGTGATCTCTCGATCACTCAAAGGTTTGATGTCTCGATCACTTGATAAGATGATCTCCTGATCATTCAAAGGATTGATCTCCCGATCACTTCAAGGGTGTCCCACACTTTTTCAAGAAGTTTATAAAAAGGTTAGTAACTAACACTTTCTTGAAAAGGATCACTCAATGTGCACAGGTTACTAATGCAAAAGCAGATCTTCTCCATCCTTATTGTTGACCTTTGCTTAAACTTTGTCGGTCTCTTCTTTACAGTGTCTATCTTCTACAAGTTCTTTCAGCTATAAGTTATCTCCATTGTTGATCCCATCTTTGATGGCTAATGTTGGATTTATTGTCAACATCATCTCATATAGTTATATGTGTTGATTTGATGTTATGAATACTATTGAGACGTAGAGAGGTCATTGAGCAAAATCAGTGATGGCAGGTCAACCCTGAAGTCAATGAGTCAATGTAGACTATTGACCCTAAATTTTAGGGGTCAAGGCTGACCAGTGACCCTAAATTTTAGGAAGTCAATGTTGACCATTAATGCCAAGGAATCAAATATAGTCATTGATTGTAGGGCAACTTTTGGGAATTAACACTGACTGTTGATGAATGTGCAACCTTAATCTCAAGGCTTTATAAATAACCTCATGCACCTTGCAAGATAAGTGTGTGTGCTACAGAATTTTAAAAGAGTTGGCTAAAGGAGAAAGAATGACAAACTTAAAGGCAAGGAGAGGGTGAATAGCAAAGAGAGAGGCAGCCACCAAAGAAGAGAGTGATCAGCCAAGGCAAAGAGAGTTGCCACCAAGGGAGGTGCAGTTGGCCAAGGAGAGTGCAGTAATAATCAGCCAAGGCAAAGAAGGCAGCCTCCAAGGGAGGTGCAACTGATCAAGGAGAGTGCAATAGTCAGCCAAAGAGAGTGCAGCAGCCAGCCAAGGAGATTGCAGTAGCAACCAACCAAAGAAAAGGTGATAGTAACCACCTAAGAAGGAGGCAACCACACTAATTGAAGGAAGAGTTATAGCAACCAATAGCCACAACAAAGGGAGAAGAAGAAGTCAGCAATCAGCCAAACCAATTAGGGAAGAAGTTGCAGTAGCCACACCAAACCAGAGTAGGGGGCTTGCAATAGCCATACCAAAGAAAGAAGAAGGCAACAGTCGACCAAACCAGCCAAGGAAGAAGTTGCAGTAGCCACTCTAAACCAGAGGAGAGGGCTTGCAGCAACCATACCAAAGAAAGAAGAAGGCAACAGTTGACCAAACCAAAGGGAAAAGGAATTGTAGCAGCCACCTAAGGAAACTTGCAATTGCAATAAGAAAATTTGTAAATTGTAGCAAGGAGAAGGAACTTATTGCAGCAAGGGTAAGGAGCTATACCAGCAGCACATCTCGCAACACTAATAGTAACCTACAACGCTAGTAGTAACTCGTAACACCAGCAGCAGCCCATAGTGCTAGCAATAAGTCTAACAAGCAATTTTAGTAATTAAAGCCCTAGCACCAAGTCCAGCAAGTAATACCAATAATTACAGAACCAACAGCAAGTCCAGCAAGTAATTCCAACAATTGCAACATGTTTAAAAGGCAATCCTAGCAATTATAGCACGTTCAGAAGGCAATCCTAGCTATTGCAGCAAGTTCAATAGGCAATCCTAGCAATTGTAGCAAGTCCACCAAGCAATCCTAGTAATTGTAGCATGTCCAATATGCTATACCAGTAATTACAACATAAATAATCATTGTAGAACATACAAGCAGTGATAGTAGCATGTGTAGGCAACAAATAGCAAAATGTGGAGGTAATGAAAGCAAAACGTGTAGGTAGCGATAATAGCATGTGCAAGTAGCAAAAGTAACACATCTAGGTAGCGATAGTAGAACATGTAAGCAGTGATAGCAGTACATGCAGGTAGCAATACCAGTAAGCTTAACCAGTTGACAAGAACCTTTTTAGGTCTCACACTAAAAGGGGGGTGAACTAGTGTGAGAGATTTGTTTTTATAAACCTATCCAGATTTAAACTCTACAACTTGATAGAGCTGATGATCTAATTTTTATCTTTCTCCTTTATCTGAGATCGGCCATATGGATATAAATCAAATGCAAGCACCCAAGCAAATACGACAATTTTTATATGGTTCACTCACAATGTGTGAACTACCTCTACAATGTGATAGGATCACTCCTAAATCACACAATCCACCCTTGTTATCAAGGGATACAGTTTGGTTATGGAAGGATCACTACTTAACCACTCATAATGATCTTTCGATCACTCAGTGGATTGATCTCCCAATCACTCTAATGGTATCCCACCCTTTTTCAATAAGTTTATCAAGAGTTTATAGTGAAACCTTTCTTGAAGAATGATCATTCAATGTGTATAGATTGCTAGTGTAGAATATGGATTTTCTCCTTCCTTACTGCCAGTCTTCGCTCAAGCTTTGCTAGTCTCTTCTTTGCAAGTTATCTTTGCTCTTGCTACCAGTGTTGCCTTACTTGCTGTCTCGATAGGATCTCTCCTTTGCTATCAATGCTGCCTCCCTTATAGCCTTAGCAACTTATCTCCTCTTATTGCTAGTGCTACCTCCTTTGGCCTTGGCAGGTTCTCTTCCGTTGCTATTGGTGTTGTCTCCCATGCAATCTTAGCAGGTTGCCACCTATGCTGCTACAAGTTGCTGAACCTATTACTAGGCACATTTACTCCTCTACTACTACAAGCTACTAGATTTGCTACTGAGCACGACTTCTCCTTTGTTGCTACTGCAAGCTGCTGGTCCTACTACCAGGACACATTTTCTCCTTTGCTGCTACAAGTTGTCGGATGTGCTGATAAGACAGGTTTTCTCCTCTGTTGCTACTATCCACACATGCTGCTATTATTGTTTGCACATATTATTGTCACTACCTCCATATTTTACTATTGTTGTCCATATGCACTATTGCTGCTCTCTACATGCACTGTTGTTCTCCACTCGCGCTACTGCTGCTATCTGCACATGTTGCTCTTGCTATCCGTGCAAGATATTATTGTTGTCTACAAGCGCTGTTGCTGTCTACACATGCTACTCTTACTAATTTGGTTGCTGGGCATACTACACTTGTTGGTATAGCCTCTTAGACATGTTGTTGCTATCCATGTGTGCTGCTGCTACTATTCGTTTGTACTATTGCTATTGTCCACTCATGTTGCTGCAGTTATTTGCGCGTGCTCCTATTGCTTGTACGTGCTACTATTACTATCTACTCTCCCCACTGTTGTTATCCACATGTGTTGCTGCTGCTATTTGCTTGCATTGTTGCTACTATTTGCACATGTTGTTGCTATCTATAAGTGCATAACCTGATGTTGTATGTTGATAGCTAGTGCAGGATCCTTGTGTTATTGCTCCACCTCCTGCTAGACTCACAGGCTGCTGCTGCCTCCTTTTGGTTTGTCTTCCTTGGCTACTTTGTTGGTTTGCTGGTGCGGCTACTGCCTTTGTGAGGGTTTGCTCGTCTTGCTGCTACTTTGGTTAGGGTCTGATGGTGCAGCTATATCCCTTGATAACAAAAGTAGATTGTGTGATTTAGGAGTGATCTTATCACACCGTGGATGTAGCTCACACATTGTGGGTGAACCATGTAAAAATTGTTGTGTATTCTTAGGTGCTTGCATTTGATTGATATCTATATGACTACTCTTACATAAAGAAGAAAGATGAAAAATTGGATCATTGGCTTTAACAAGTCACAGAGGTTAAATCCGGATAAGTTTGTAAAAATGAATATCTCATATTGATTCACCCCCCTCTCAATATGAGACCTAAAAAGGTCCTTATTAGTAAATTACAACAAGGAGAAGGAAACTATTGCAGCAAGGGCAAGGAGCTATACCAACAACACATCTTGCAACACTAGTAGTTCAACACTAGCAATAACTCCCAACACCACCAACAACCCACAATGCCAGCAATAAGTCTAATAGGAAATAATAACAATTGTAGCACTAGTAACAAGTCCATCAAGTAATACTAACAATTGTAGCATAAGTAGCAAGTCCAGCAGGCAATTGTAATAGTTATAGCACATGTAAAAGGAAATCCCAACAATTATAGCAAGTCCAATAAGTAATCCTAACAATTACAGCATGTCTAGAAGGCAATCCCAAAAATTACAACAAGTCCAATAGGCAATCCCAACAATTGCAGCATATTCAGAAAGCAATCCCAAAAATTGCAGCATGTCCAGCAGGTAATCCTACCAATTACAACATGTCCAACAAGCTATACCAGTAATTGTAGCATAGGTTACGGTTGCAACACGTGTGGGCAGTGATAGTAGAATGTGCAAGTAGCGATAGTAGAATATTTAGGCAGCAATAGCAGTATGTGAAGGCAGTAATAGCAGAATGTGTAGGTAGTGATAGGAGAACATGTAGGCAACGATAACAACACATGCAAGCAGTGATAGCAGAACATGTAGGCAATAATAGTAGCATATGCAAGCAATGATAGTAGAACATGTAGGTAGTGACAACAACACGTGTAGGTAGTGACCGCAGAACATGCATGCAAGATAACAAAATGTGCAAGCAACTATATTAGAATGTGCTGGTAGCGATAACAACACATATAGGCAGTGATAACAGCACATATAGCTAGCAGCATGTGCAGGTAGCAATAGCAAAACATGTAAGTAGTGATAACACCACATGCATACAACAATACCAACATGCACAACCAACAATTGCATGTTGTAGGCATAACCAATAGTAAGCGTAACCAGCAGCATGTCCTAGCAACAAGGTAAGAAACACAACTAGCAATAGGAAGAGAAAACTTGCCTCAATAGCAAGTCCAATAGCTTGTAGTAGTAGAGAAGAAATGTGCCAAGTCAACAGGTGAGGTAGCACCTACAGTAGAGAAAGAAACCTAACAAAGTAACAGGTGAGGTAGCACTGGCAGTAAAGGAAGAAAACTACCAAGGTAGCAAGTGAGGTAGCACTAATAGCAAGAGGAGAGAACCTGCATCAGTAGCAAGGGAAGAGAACTTACGAAGGGTAAAGGAGGCAGCAATTGCAACAAGAGGAGAGAACTTACTGAGGCAGTATCAACAACAGAGGAGAGAACTTACTGAGGCAGCAGGTAAGGCGACGCCGATAGCAAAAGGAAAGAACCTACAGTAGAGATAACCAGTAGCGGAGAGAACTACAAAAGAGAGAACCTATAGTGAAGATAACCTATAGAGAAGACACTGGCAAAGCCTGAGCAAAGACCGACAGTGAGGAAAGGGAAGATCCATTTTCTACAACAGCAACTTGTGCACATTAAGTGGTCTATCTCAAGGAAGACCGATGGCAACAAAAAAGAACAACCATCGAGAGAGAAAGAAAGAAGGAGATGCCGAAAGTGAGGCTGAACGAAGAACAAAGAATAGAGGTCAAGATACAGCCAAATCAAAGCCATTATCGGGTGAAGGAGAAAAGAGGACCAAAGAAAAGGGAGAAAATTGGACACCACCGATATGCCCAAAATACACCCAAAGAAGAGAGAGAAGCCATCGTTTAAAGAATAGGGGTGGTCGGCCAAAACACAAGAGAGAGTGTCCTTGCTATTAACATTGTTTATGCCTTTATAATATTAACCAGCAATAAATGTAAAGATTTACAACAACAAAAAAGTTTCAAATCTAAGTAAAATGGATCAATAGAGGAACTAGGCTCTAATACCAATTGATAAACTCCTTGGGTTCACACTAAAATGGGGAAGGGGTGAAATCAATGTGGGATACATGTTGCAAATCTATCTAGATTAAAACTCTCTGACCTATTAAAGTTTATAATCTATTTTTATCTTGCTTGTTTATGTAAGAACAATTGTATGAATATCAAGTAAGTACAAGCACCCGAAAACACAAAGAATTTTTCAATGATTCACCCGTAATGTGTGAATTACATCCACGGTGTGATATGATCTCTTCTAGATCACACATTTAACTCTTGCTATCAATGGATACAGATGATATAGTGGAAGGATCTCTCTTTAACTACTTACAATGATCTCTCGATCACCCCAAGAGTTTCCTACCTAAAGTTCCTAACTTCACCTTAGGATTTACTAGTTTGTGATACTGAGAAGGGAGTGAATCAGTATCACACCCCTTAAAAACACACTCTGATAATTTAAGCCAAAGTATTCTACTTATTTGATACTCTAGCTCTCATCAATATGCAGGTATGTGAACAACTTCAAACTTTTATTTATCAAAAGCGAACTCTTTCTCAGATTCAACTAAGGTAGATCTATTATTACCTACTAATCACAATAGTCCCCAAAGTCACCTTCCAAACACCTTGCCGATTAGATAGATCGGATGTTCTTGATTAGGTCTTCTTTAGTTTATGGGTTCGATGATACTTTAGCTATGTTCACAACTCAATTCAAAATACATAATGTAAATCAAAGTAAGGACACAAAAGATTTACATGATTTTGTCAATGTGACGTATGTCCACGATAGTAGGGACTTTTCCTCTACCGAGACAATCCACTATACTTGAGAATAGTAATGTGGTACTCCCGATGTTCACAATATAGTTACAATGGATGTCTTAATCGTCTGTTCCTTTCACTATTGTAAATACAAAGGAAGTACAATACAAAAAGTGTCACTTACTGTGTCTACCTTTCTTTTAGCTTGTCTTGCCTCTGTTGAATTGAATAGACTACTTCACTGCTGCTTAGAAGTCCACCACAACACTCTCTAACCTCTCTTGAAGAAATCTAGAAATACATTGAGTTCTTTCCAATGCTTCACCGAATTCCTTCTCTAGGTTGTTTCACACAACTCTTGCTTTCACTGTCTCATGGATTCACGGCTTGCACTCACACTTATGGTCTGTCATTTCACGTCTAAAAGCTTGCCCTATGCTTCTAATCAATCATGCCATTGCACATTCTGGTCTCACGCCATCGCACATTCTGGTCTCATGTCAATGCACATTCTGGTCTCACATTTTACAACTACACGCGCTTCGCTGTTCTTAAGCCTCATAGATACCAGATTTGCTCTCCTCCAACCGATGATGTCCTCTCTCTTGTCATTGTTCACCCTTGTTCTGCCGTCCACCCTATTTTTCTATCCACTCTATTTTGTTGTTGACTTATCCTTTCTTTTGCAGGTGGTTATACATTTCTCACAAGATTCTCTCTCTTGTCGTCACACGGTTTTCTCCTTGTCGTGTTGTCTGTTTCTCTCTCATTGGTTGTACATCTCCCACGGGTTTTCTCTCTCACCGTCCATCCAGATCTCCAATTTTTAGTGGTGGCTCCTTTTTCTCTGTTACGGTGGTGTCTCACTGCCATCCAGCCCCTCTTTCATCATATCGGGTTTTTGGTCATCTTTTCTTCCTTGCCCCTCCATGTAGCTTCAAATTACTCTCTTGCCATGTAGCTTTAAATTGCACTCTTACCCCTCCATGTGGCTTACTTTCTTGCCCCTCTATGTCAAATTACTTACACATTTAAATCTAGTTGACAACAATTACAACCTATACAAGGCTGTGGGAACAACAATCTCTCCCTTTGTAATTGTTGGCAACACTTATAACAAAAGTCATTATGCAGTAATTATAACTCCCCCTAAATATGCACTCCCCCGTTCTTAACAGCTCCCCCTGCACTATTGCTTCTCTCCCATTTTACCAACCAATTTACAAAAAAACTTGCAAAGTAGAATGGAATATTCACTTGAACTTCAAGCTTGAGGAGGTATTTGCATATACAAACTCATTATGTGCTTTTCAAACAACTCTGTGGATAGAGGTTTAGTTAGAATATCTGAAATTTGATCTTTAGTGCCAACATACTCCAATTGAATTGTACCCTATTCCACTTGATCTTTGATGAAGTGATACCGAATGTCAATATGCTTGCTCCTTAAATGTTGAATCAGATTCTTGCTGAGATCAATAGCACTTTGATTATCACAAAGTACACTTACTGGTAACTTCACTTCAACACCTAAGTCTACCAATTGTCTTTGCATCCATATCACCTGAGTACATACTGCACAAGCAACCATATACTCAACCTTAGTTGTGCTCAAAGCAACATTGTTTTGCTTTCTACTTAACCATACAACACACTTTGAACCCAAGTAGAAACTACAGCCACTGGTTGATTTTCTATTATTTGTACTTCCTGCCCAGTCTACATTAGTGTATGCTTGTAGTTTTATATAATCCATATCAGGATACCACAAACCCATTTCCAGTGTTCCTTTGAGGCATCTTAGGATTCTTTTCACTGCCAACACATTTCCTTAGGATCAGCTTGGAATCTGCTAGCAATGCACACAGCTTGTATAAAATCAATCCTTGATCCTGTAAGGTACAGAAGGCTCCCTATCATCTTCCTATATTTTATAGGACTTATACTCTTTCCCTCCTGATCTTTTGTTAACTTACAGCTCACTATCATAGGGGTACTGATAGGTCTACTATCCTCCATGCCAAACCTTTTTAGCATCTCTTTGGCATATTTTGTTTGAGAAATAAAAATATCTTCTTCACACTATTTTATCTGTAATCCAAGAAAGTAAGTCATTTCTCCAATCAAGACATCTCAAATTCCTCACTCATCTTCTGTGCAAATTCTTGGCATAGCTCAAAGTGATCCCCTCCAATGTCATCTACATATACTATGGTTATCAAATGGTCTTTCTCTGAGTTAAACACATGTAGGTTATTATCAACTGTTCCTCTTCTGAAGTTCAACCTTATCAAGTACACATCCAGCCTGCTGTACCATGCTCTTAGGGCTTGTTTAAGGCCATACAAGGCTTTCTTCAGCTTGTACACATGTGTCTCATCCTCATTGATTTGTACTCCATCAGGTTGTTCAATATACACTTCTTCTTTCAGAAACCCATTCAAAAAGGCTGATTTCACATCCATCTAATAAACTTTATACCTCTTATGTGCTGTTAAAGTTAGGAACATTCTAATAGTTTCTAACCTTGCCACTGGTGTAAAAGTTTCATCAATATCTACTTCTTCTATCTGAGTTAGCCTTTGCAAACTAGCCTGGCCTTGTTTCTCACCACCTTGCCATCTTTATTGTGTTTATTCCTAAACACCCATTTTGTTCCTATGAAATTCTTGTTAGTGGGTCTTAGAACTAGCTCCCATGTATCATTCTTCTCGATTTGATCTAGCTCCTCATTGATAGCTTTAACCCAGGCTTTGTCTTGTGTAACCTTTTCAACAAATTTAGGTTTAACTTGTAAGAGTAAAGCAATAGCTCTCACAATTCTTCTTCTTCTTGTAATTCCTGCTGATGGGTCACCTATGATCTAATTTCCTTGATGAGCACTAGTCCATGTTTTCTTTGTCCTTCTTTCTTGCACAGTCTTAGTTACAAGAGGATCTCTTTCTTCATCTTCAAACTCACTCTTCTCCAAGTCTAAACTTACTTCTTGTTCCTTTTCTTCAAGTTGGTATGATTCTTTATCTACATTGAAGTCATCTTTTTCATTGTCCTCAGCTTCTCCATTTTGCATTGTTTTCCAGTTCTCATCTATTCTCATATCACTGAACGTGATCACTTTTCCCAGCTTATGCAAGAAAACTCTATAACCTTTTGTCTTTATTGAGTATCCCACAAAGATGGCTTCATCAGACCTAGCATTGAATTTTCCCAAGTTATGCTCCTTGTTCTTCACAAAACATAGGCTGCCAAAGATTTTGAGATTCTTGGCTATTGTCTTCTTCCCACTCCATAGCTCATATAGAGTCTTATCAGTATTGGGCCTTAGTAAGACTCTATTCAGTAGATGTACAACTGTAAATGTTATTTCTGTCCAAAATCTTGTGTGAAACTTGGATTCCAGTAGTAGAGTTCTTGCTATTTCAACCATATCTCTATTTTTCCTTTCTACCATAATATTCTGTTGAGGTGTTCTTGCTGCTGCCATTTGGTGACAAAATCCATGCTTTTCAAGGTAATCATTAAAAGCTTTATTTGTAAATTCAGTACCTTAATCTGACCTCAATACTTTGATCTTCTTTCCACTCTCATTTTTAGCCAATCTTCTGTATCTCTTGAAGCAATTCAAAACTTCTAACTTGTGTTTGAGGTGCATGATGCAGGTCCTTCTAGAATAATCATCAATAAACAAGATGAAGTACCTCTCACCATTCAACCTTTTTGTCCTCATTAGTCCACATAAATCAGCATACACAATGTCAAACACTGCTTCAGAACTGAACTCTTTGGTCTTATACTGCTTTCTGGCATGTTTTCCTTTAGAGCATGCTGAGCAAACATACTCTCTCTCTCTCTCTCTCTCTCTCTCTCTCTCTCTCTCTCTCTCTCTCTCTCTCTCTCTCTCTCTCTCTC